>WNWK01016567.1:0-44579 GCA_009830355.1 Cherax destructor
GACCCAGGCTCCCTCCCGTGTCTTTAATTTTCCTGATATCCTCTAGGAGAGATTGTGTAGTGCCAGCTATGGTACCATCATCCAAGAACCAGATATTGAGCTCGCTGGACAATGCTTCTGTGACATCCTTGATGACTAGACAGAATAGAAAGGCGCGAGAGGGTCCCCCTGTTGCACACCCTCACACGAGTCAATTTGATGGTCCCCAAACAAAAGTTTAGAAGCCACACTATAACACGATTCTATGAAGGGATAGAGGGAAGGAAAGTGCCTAGAAACTGCTTGGAGAGCAGCATCCCTTTGACTGAGTTGAAAGCATTGGCAAAGTCCAATTTGATCAAGGCTTTTTCATTGGACATGTTGTTGATGTATACGCGTGCTGCATGGGCAGCTGCTTCACAGCCTTGTTGAACACCAAAACCGAGCTGAGTTGGTTTCAACATTGAGTCAGCATCTTGACTCACCATTCGTACTGCAGCCTTGGCAACTAGGCGCCGATGGGTGTTGCCCACTGCAATGGGCCTGATTCCTCCACCCTTTTTCCGGAGGGCATACAGTGAGGCACCAAAGAAAAGGGGTCTAATGGCCTCTGGGACACTGCCAGCCAGGCACACATTGGAAAATTTGGTGAGTTCAGACAGCAACCTCTCAGAAACCTCACCAAGACCTGGATTGAGCATTTGTTTTAAGTGTTGTGGCCTTAAACCGGTGAAACCTCCTGCTGAGCCCTGTGGAAATGCCATAGCAGCTTTATACACATCAGCGTCATGTAAGCTTAAATGTTCTTCACCTGTTGCAATGTCAGGGGGGGTCAATGTTGGTACTGGGAGCCCTGGGTGGATGTTTGTCCTTCAGGGCTTGTGCTGTAATGACATCCTTAGGAGCGATGGTATCCTCACTGGTTATAAGCCTCAGTGCTCCGATAGTATTACCCTCTTCTATTTTTCTGCTAATTTGGGCCCTGATTTTTGAGGCGTCTGGTGTCATATATATATATATATATATATATATATATATATATATATATATATATATATATATATATATATATATATATTTTATTTATTTATTCACAAACTGTGTTTATAAAAAATTTCCAGCAAGTAATATATTTGTGAGTGTTTTTCGTAATTAGCTTGTCACGAGAATGAAGAGTCGTTACTAATTTACCTTCACTAAAGAGAACGCTGACACGATCCCTCGAAGACAATGACATCTGTTGGCGTAGCGACACCTGCCGCCCAGGTCCTGTACCCTGGGGTTACGCACTGATCTACGCACTCACTGTTAAATTATAGCCTCATTCTCAGCGACAGTGACATTGGTGGAAAAATATCTCTGTCCCGCAGAACCATAAAAAATATAAAAACAAATTATCTATTTCACAATATTTTAATTTAAATATGAAGTTATGTCCGATGATACATTTTGTCGAATAATTTATAGGAATTTAAGTCTTACAGAATTTATTTTAATTCATTTAATTAATTTATGAACGGTGTCATCTGCATAATATACTGAACTATAAACGTTAATAAAAAGTGTTGACAGCTTACCATTTTGTGGTTAGAGGAAATAAATTAAAAGTGGAAGTAGACAAGAAACATCTGACAACTTGTAATAATGTTTGTAGAATTACCGACAATATGTTAGGTAAAAGGACACAAGTGCAACTAATGTGACATTATAATGTGGCAACGTTCTGCTCTCCAGGAGCTTTTTTAATGGCTTGACAAACCTCCTGGAGAGCGAAACGTTGCTGCAATAAAATGTCACATTAGTTGCACTTGTTTCCATTCACCTAACAAGTATAATACGACCCAGTCCTTGAAAAAACTAATCCTTAATAATAATAATAATACTTTATTTAGACATGGTACAATGATACATAGTTGGGTAGACATGATACATAGGTATTAATGAGATGTACATGCCAAAAGCCCCTAATATGCTGTGCATTGCGGGCACAAGAAGAACAAAATAAAATACATGTGTAGTCTGGTTTAAAAGGAGGTGATCAGGTTGGTTTAAAAGGAGGTGATCAGGTTGGTTTAAAAGTAAAACAAAAATAAATTTACTGGTGCTATTCAGAACATTTACTCAGATGATCAGCTGTGTGAAATGTATCGTTATTGTTCAAGAGAATATAATGAAAATGACGAGAGGTGTGGTGTCGATTTCACCTGAATTAGTAACAAAACTTCTCTGAACAGTAAAGCGCTGCTTTGAACAGTAAAGCGCTGCTTTGAACAGTAAAGCGCTGCTTTGAACAGTAAAGCGCTGCTTTGAACAGTAAAGCGCTGCTTTGAACAGTAAAGTGCTGTTTTGAACAGTAAAGCGCTGCTTTGAACAGTAAAGCGCTGCTTTGAACAGTAAAGCGCTGCTCTGAACAGTAAAGCGCTGCTCTGAACAGTAAAGCGCTGCTCTGAACAGTAAAGCGCTGCTTCAAAGTTTTTGACGAATAGAGATTATCAGTTAAACAAAGTTTATTCCGGGTGAAAGTTTTATTATACTTTGGATATCGTCACAAATCAGCTGATTTCTGGCATCAATAGTTTTCAAAGCTTTATTACAAACTATCGTGAATCCTACTTTATTACAGAATTTTAAGGCTTACAGTTACTTATATAATTACCATTACATCTCAAAAATATGTGTTGGATTCATTTAGTACAAAGAATCCAGTAATAAGATGCGCACTGAAGGATGAAATCAAAAGAGTCTGTCATCAAGGGGCTTACTATTGAGCTCTTTCTCAAAACTAAAAAAAAATAGTAATTAAAAAAGCTACGGGCGAAACCTCACGAGCCAACAACGATTACATGCATTGGCATATCTATTACTCGCTAGCTGAATAATCATGTAAAAAGTGAGTCCTTAAACAAATCCTACGCAAGAAAGAACAGCTCACAAAAGCTGTTTTATATTCTTATCATATTTTATGTTTAATTTGGCTAATACTAATTTTATATTTTATTAAATTAGTCTATTAAATCTAATAGGCCTTCAGCTGAATAATGATGAAGTGATTCATTTAATAAATCCAACGCAAGAAACAACAGCCCATAAAAGCTGCTTTTTATATCATTATTCATCCTATTTGATGTTTAATTTGGTTAATACTAATTTTATATATATTTTAATAAATTAATCTATTAAATCTAACAAGCCTTCACATCAACTAAAGATGTTGAAGGGGTAGACTACCTGTGTTCAAAATTTTTAACTGGTGCTCCATTTAGCGACAAATATATTTTCAGAAATTATGCCAATTGAATTTCGAGGCCGTGCTGAAGGAGGATTTCTCACTTAAAATACTTCCTGAACAAACTAGAAGCTAATAAGGTATAATTAGAGGCAGAGTATTCTTTCTTATGTCTGGTACTGGCTGGTAGCTCATGGAGTATATTTATCACAATCGGTGTCAGTATACAATTGCAAAGAAGATATTTTCCCAATCTGAATTAAAATAGGTACTATAGAGAGGTACTCTTACTTGGTTTTTGTCGATAGTTTAGAGCCAGATAGTTTAGAGCCAGATAGCTTAGAGCCAGATAGCTTAGAGCCAGATAGTTTAGAGCCAGATAGTTTAGAGCCAGATAGTTTAGAGCCAGATAGTTTAGAGCCAGATAGTTTAGAGCCAGATAGTTTAGAGCCAGATGTTTATGTCAATGGTATAATAGTGATCAAGTACATTTAATCCGTCGAGTCGAGTAACGTCACGTTAAACATATTTACTAGCAAGTTACGCGCCGTAGGAGTTAGCAAGCACTCTAGGTGTTCAACTCTCCTTCCAGGTGCGAACTGAACACCTAAAAGGCAAGCGTACGAAGATTCGTCAATTTTCAGGAGGTAGCCGTGACTCACTGGCTACCAGTCTATTAACTCATTTCCTGAGGAACTGAGGAATAAGTCCTGACCAAGCTAATGGTAGCTTTGTTAACCCCGTGCATCCTGTCCTCGACCCCCGTGGTCGGTGCAGGCGTCATCATCACGCTGAAGTTTATGCGTCTTTGGCGTTACCTGTCAATCAAAGCTATCTAACAGGGTGTCATCATGTCAGCGTAACGATGTGAAACTGCAGGAGAAACGCTGTACTCTTTCTCTTTATTCAGTTATACTCGATAAGTGAAGAAGAAAACATTTTGTGCTTGTGTTTTTTGTGTTTAATGTTTTAACGTGTGTACTCACCTAGTTGTGGTTGCAGGGGTCGATTCATAGCTCCTGGCCCCGCCTCTTCACTGGCCGCTACTGGGTCACGCTCCCTGCTCCATGAGCTTTATCATACCTCTCCTTAAAGCTATGTATGGAATCTGCCTCCACTACATCGCTTCCCAAGCTATTCTACTTCCCGACCACTCTATGACTGAAAAAATACTTCCTAACATCTGTGTGTGTGTGTGTGTGCGTGTGTGTGTGTGTGTGTGTGCGTGTGTGCGTGTGTGTGTGTGCGTGCGTGTGTGTGTGTGCGTGTGTGTGTGTGTGCGTGTGTGTGTGTGTGCGTGCGTGTGTGTGTGTGTGTGTGTGTGTGTGTGTGTGTGTGTGTGTGTGCGTGTGTGTGTGTGTGCGTGTGTGTGTGTGCGTGCGTGCGAGAAAGAAAGAGCGAGAGCAGCGAGAGAGTGAGAAAGGAAGAGAAAGAGAAATAAATATATATATAGAGTATGAGTGAGTTGCATAATACACGTCAATATTCGTAATTTTGAGATATTTATTTATTTCTGACTCATTTAACTTTACGACATAAATAATTTGTATAATGAACGAGAAAGTCCTGACCTGAAAAACAAGAAACAAAACATTAGAAAACATAACAGAACCATTAAATTAGATGCGGACTCATAAATGGAACACGTTATTTACACTCATTACTTTAAGAAACAAAAACAAAACAGTAAATTAAACGAAATATTCGCTCCCTCACAATTTCCCATTCCAATTTCCAACATGAATAAATCAACCTCCATCCATAAGAAGCTGTCACCTGGTTATACTCATTTGTCCCTTAGAGCTTCGCGTTATCTCCAGTTTCCATCTCTCGGACAGTCTGGCCACCCTGCCACGTCCTCATGCTGTCTGTAGTGTCAGTCCACCCTGCCACGTCCTCATGCTGTCTGTAGTGTCAGTCCACCCTGCCACGTCCTCATGCTGTCTGTAGTGTCAGTCCACCCTGCCACGTCCTCATGCTGTCTGTAGTGTCTGGCAGCGAAAGCCAAATCTGACCCAAAGCTGCTGTACAGCCACATCAGGAGGAGAACAACAGTCAAGGACCAGGTGATCAGGCTGAGGAAGGAAGGAGGGAAGGTCACAAGAAATGACCGTGAAGTGTGTGAGGAGCTCAACATGAGATTCAAAGAGGTGTTCACAGAGGAGATAGAAGGGCCTCCAGAAAGGAGGAGAGGTAGGGTACACCATCAAGTGCTGGACACAATACACACAACTGAGGAGGAAGTGAAGAGGCTACTAAGCGAGCTAGATACCTCAAAGGCGATGGGGCCGGATAACATCTCTCCATGGGTCCTGAGAGAGGGAGCGGAGGAGCTATGTGTATCCCTAACAACGATCTTCAACACATCTATCGGAACAGGGCAACTACCTGAGGTATGGAAGACAGCAAATGTTATTCCTTTATCACGCATTTTGTGTGTGTATATAAACGGAAAATACTTTAGACAATTTTTCGTGCACTACAATACTTTTCATGTTGCCTTTACAACTTACAAGGAGAATATCGGTGTACAGACACCGAGGGATGTGTATCCCAACTATATATATATATATATACCGAGAGGTATATATGTATCTAGTATACGTACACAAAGAGGCGTGTACCTCAGAATATACACAAAGAGTATACTTTGATACTTAGATTTGAAAATCAAAAGTTTAAGATGTTAATGTGCCGGTAAATTACACAATTAATGACCCAGGTGCGGCCGATCGGCTTCAAACTTAACAAAATAACCATTCTTCTGAATCTCACGTCTCTCAATGTTCACTTCATCAAGGTGTTAACATGTTATCGCAGTTTTGTCTTTTTATGCGATTCTAAATATTTAATCAGATTCAATATTTAATGAAAATTTTGCGTCAGCAAGAAACCAGAAACATAAAGAACACGAGAAAAGGGAAGGAAAATAAAGAAAAATAGAAATGAAAAAGAAATGAAAATAGAAATGAAAAAGATGGGGTGTGTGATGAATATAAGAAAAAGTAGTCGAGGAATTAAAGATAACGAACACGTATCAAAAATAACATAGTAAACAATAAATTTAGGAGTCATGAAACAGAGGAAAATGAATAAAGTACCCAAGAAACAGAGGATAATGAATAAAATTCTCAGGAAAAAGAGGAGACGTTGTAGAGTGAATAACGTAAGTGTTTATGAGCAGAATATTTGCGACGGAACTTGTAAATAATGAGTTTAGAGTCCGGTGAATGGAAAGCGGATGTGTTAATACCTGTGGCCACGTCAACTGTGAGAACCTGTATACCAAGTGTGTTAAACGACACACTCCACTTCCGCCTAGCCTGTGTGCTGCCGGAACTGACTCTGAGGTGCCAGAACTGTTGGGGCGCCAGGAACTACTGTGGAGTGCCAAGAACTGGTTGCATAATGCCGAAAGTCTCTTTCTGGTATCAATACAGTGAGGGATTGTATCAGAAATGCTTGTGAGGTGCTAATAGCTTTTTCTTGCTAGTTTGGAATTGACTCTGTGGTGACTGGAAATAACGCTGTGGTGCCGAAGCTGAGTCTGTGGTTTCGAAATCGACTGTGTCATACCAGTAACTAAGTGTGGTGCTAAATCTATTGTAAGTCCAAAGCTGACTGTGATGCCGGAACACACAAGCTTTCTTTATATACAAATATAAATTAGGTTAAATTACAAGAATTGTACGGTATTATAAGTACTGTATGATGCTACAACTTTTGTGTGGTATTATATGTATTGTGTGGTATTGTAAGTAGTGATTTGACTATACCAAATTTTTTTCCGATACCGATACATCTCCAGAATCTTTATTTTTCAAATTATAATGATTCTGTTAAGTATATAAGGGAATGCTTATTGAACAATGTATATTAAACAACACAGGAAGATTAAATATTAAATAACTTAATTTATCTGAGATGACAATGTCATTACTCATTACTTTGTCAGTAGTGTTAATTACTGATTATTAAAGGTACTTGCGTAGTCATGTATACCCAGCACCTGTAAACCAGAGATCATTTAGTCACCGTTGAACTGCATCTATATGCCAGCTTTTGTATACTCACTGATGCACAGCACCAGTAAGTCAGCAGCTGCTTAAACACCAGGACCTAGCACCGGTACGCCATTACAGTGAGATTTTAACACCAACGTCAGCGATCGCTGCAGCGTGAGTCTACCGTAGGCTGTCATCCACGTATTCACATACTGTATTTTCCGGCATATAATGCTCACTAGTGTCGGCTGCTTGCTGGCACGATGTTACCAAGCAGTTGTAACGTAACGTTAGTAAACAACTGCTGAAGCGTAACCCAAAGCCTACCCTTGACCCGGACCTTGAGCATATAAGGCGCAGGTTGATTTTTCAAATACTTTTTTTGGGGGAAAAGGCGCGCCTTATATGCCGGAAAATACGGTAAGATCATAAACACCATCCTTTTCCACACTCCGTTATAAAGTCGGCTCCATTGAAATGCTCATTTCATAACAGACTAGTGTTAGGCTATTTGTTTTCTCCTTACAATAAACTAGCAACAGCAGGAGCCATCTACCGCATAATAACGTGTACGCAACATCGGTACGCCAGAAGTTGTTTAATTACGACAAAAACACCGTATCCGTTAACTAACGTTTGCTTAGTGATATTAAGCACCTGTTTTCAAGCGGCTGCATAATCACTGATATAGTCTCACTATGATAAGGGTTATTCATGAAGATATATGGTATAAAATACAGACACGAAGGAAAAAAATGCAGTATAATGGGATCCTTTATTGACTTTTAAAGCCCACACAGTGGTCTTTAAAAGTCACAAAAAGATCTGTTTGTGACTCGATAAAGCCCACTGTCTTTAAGAAACGTTGTCACTAAAGCATCACATTATACTGTATTCGAGTCTATTTTTCCACCATTCTGCAGGTAATTAATCACCTGCGTCAGGAGATACTTTTTACCCTGTCTAAAGGAAAGTCATCAACACATAGATAACTTCCCTGCCCTCCTTAAGGTCCTCAAATCGTATTCACATCATATCTTGACAATTTAACATCTTTCAGCCAAATTTCTTTGCACTACAACACTAAGAATATTTTCGTAGTAATATGTTGTAATTAGTGTTAATCAGTGCATATAAATAATCGAAAAAAAACGGGCTTTATTTGGCTTAAAAAACACCTGATACTGAAAAATTAATTGGCGTTTCAGCGCCGATGTTGGCAAGAGTCAATTTTGGCCAATTTGAACATATAAAACGGAAAGTTTTAATCAGATTCCACTCATTTTAGTTTTATTCGATACAGAATAATGTACTCTTTCAAAGTGCAAGACTTTTTTTTTTTTAAATCTTAGCAAACTCACCAAAGCCATCACCAACACACACGCTAACACACTCACCAGTACACCAAGACACACACCAAAAAAACCCACCAACACAGTCACCAAAACACTCGCCAACACACCCACCAAAACACCGTCTAACACACTTACCAACACACCCACCAACACACCCACCAACACACCCACCAACACACCCACCAACACACCCACCAACACACCCACCAACACACCCACCAACACACCCACCAACACACCCACCAACACACCCACCAACACACCCACCAACACACCCACCAACACACCCACCAACACACCCACCAACACACCACCAACACACCACCACACACCACCAACACACCCACCAACACACCCACCAACACACTCACCAACACACTCACCAATACACCCACCAACACACCCAACAACACACTCACCAACACACTAGAAAACACACCCACCAACACACTCACCAACACACTCACCAACACACCAACCAACACACCCACCAGCACACTCACCAACACACCCACCAGCACAACCACCAACACAACCACCAACACAACCACCAACACACCCACCAACACACTCACCAACACACTCACCAACACACCCACTAACACACCAAACAACACACCCAACAACACACCCACCAACACACCCGCCAACACACCCACCAACACACACACCAACACACTCACCAACACATCCACCAACCCACCCACCAGCACACTCACCAACACACCCACCAGCACAACCACCAATACACCCACCAACACACTCACCAACACACACACACACCAAAACACTCACAACACACTCACCAACACACCCACCAATACATTCACCAACACACCCACCAACACACCCACTAACACACCCACCAACATACCCACCAACACACCCACCAACACACCCACCAACACACTCACCAACACACCCACCAACACACTCACCAACACATCAACAAATAAACTCACCAACACACCCACCAACACATTCACCAACACACCCACCAACACACCCAACAACACACCCACCAACACATTCACCAACACATCCACTAAATAGCTCACAAACACATCCACAAAAAAACTCACCAACACATTCACCAACACACCCACCAACACACCCACCAACACACCCAACAACACATCCACCAACACACTCACCAACACACCCACCAACACATCGACAAAAAAACTCACCAACACACTCACCAACACACGCACCAACACATCCACCAATACACCTACCAACACACCAACCAACACACCCACTAACAAACCTCACCAACAAAACTCACCAACACGCTTACCAACACGCTCACCAATACACTCACCAACATACCAGCAACACACTCACAAACAAAACCCACCAATACACCCGCCAAAACACCCACTAACACACCCAACGAAACACCCACTAACACACTCACGAAAACATCCACTAACGCACACACCAACACACCAATCAACACACACACGAACACAATCACCAACACACAAACACACCAACGTACTCACCAACACAACCAACACACCCACTAACACACACACACCAACATACCAACACACCCACTAAAACACACACACCAACATACCAACACACCCACTAACACACCATCCAAAACACCCAACAAAAAACTCACGAACAAACTCACCAACACTCTCCAACACACTCACAAACACACCTAACAACACACCCGCTAACACACTCACCAACACACTCACCAAGGCCATAACCAACACTCACGTTAACACATTCATCAACACACCTACCAACACACCTACCAACACACTCACCAACACACTCACCAGCACACTCACCAACACACTCATTAATTCACCCACCAACAAACTAGCGAACATAACAATGCACTCTCCAACACACTCATCAACACACCCATCAACACACCCACGAACGCACCCATCAACACACCTAACAACACACTCACCAACACACTTACCAAGGTCATCACCAACACACTTACCAAGGTCATCACCAACACACTTACCAAGGCCATCACCAACACACTTACCAAGGTCATCACCAACACACATGCTAACACTCTGCAACACATCCACCAACAAAACCCACCAACACAACCACCAACACACTGACACACCCACGAACACACCCACGAACACACCCACTAACACACTCACCAACACACTCACCAACACATCCACCAACATACCCACCAACACAACCACCAACACACTGACACACCCACGAACACACCCACTAACACACTCACCAACACACCCACCAACACACCCACCAACACACCCAAAAAACACACACACCAACACACACACCAACACACACACCAACACACACACCAACACACACACCAACACACTCAACAGGCCTAGTGTCAAAATGGTAACTAACTCAGCAACACACCCACCAGCACACCCACCAACGCAACCACCTAAACACACACCAACACACCCACCAACACACACACCAACACACCCACCAACACACTCACCAACACACCCACTAACAAAACCCACCAACACACCCACCAACACACAAATACACCCACCAAAACACTCAACACACCCACCAAAACACCCACCAACACACCCACCAACACACTCAGCAGCACACCATCCAACACACCCACCAACAAAACCCACCAACACACCTACCAACACACTCACCAACATACCCACCAACACATAAACACACCCTCCAAAACACTCAACACACACACCAACACACCCACCAACACACCCACCAACACACCCACCAACACACCCACCAACACACCCACCAACACACCCACCAACACACAATCAACACACCCACCAACACACCCACCAACACACCCACTAACACACTCACCAACACACCCACCAACACACCCACTAACACACTCACCAACACACCCACCAACACACCCACCAACAAAACTCACCAATACATCCCCCAACACACCCACTAACACACCCATCAAAATCCCCACCAACACACCCTCGAAAACACCCACCAACACACCCAACAACACACCAACACATCCATAAACACACCCACCAACACACCCAACAACACACTAACACACCAACGTACTCAACAACACAATCAACACACCCACTAACTTACACACCGAAACACCTACCAACACACCCACCATCAAAGTCTCGAACTTACTCACCAACACACTTTCCAACACTTTCTCCAATACACCCACCAACACACTCCCCAACACACCTACCAACACACCCGCCAACACTCTCACCATCATCAACACACACGCTAACACATTCACCAACACACTCGCCAACACACTCATTAACACACCCACCAACAAACTCACCAGCACCCTCACCAACACACCTACCAGCACACCCACCAACACATTCACTAGCACACCTACTAGAACACTCACCAACACACTCATCAACACACTCATTAACACACCCACCAACAAACTCACCAGCACCCTCACCAACACACCTACCAGCACACCCACCAACACACCCACTAACACAATCACTAACACACCCACTAGAACACTCACCAACACACTCGCCAACGCACCCACCAACACACTCACCAACACCCTGACAACACACAGATCAACACACCCACCAACACAGTCACCATTACAACCACCAACACACTCACCAACACACCCACCAACACACCCACCAACATACCCAACAACACACCCACCAACACACTCACCAACATACACACCATCACACTCACCAAGACACAAACACACCCGCCCACACTACTAACATATCGACACACCCAACAACAAACTTACCAACACCCTCACCAACACACCCATCAGCACACCCAACAACACATCAACCAACAAACTTACCAACACCCTCACCAACACACCCATCAGCACACCCAACAAAACATTCACCAACACATCAACCAACACACTCACCAACATTCCCAGCAAGACATTCACCAACACACCCTCCAACACACTCACCAACACACCCAGCAACACACCCAACAACACATTCACCAACACACCAACCAACACACCCAACAACACATTCACCAACACACCAACCAACACACTCACCAACACATCCAGCAACACATTCACCAACACACCCTCCAACACATTCACCAACAAACATCGCTGCAACAAGATAATTATTATCCACAAATACAACTTAGCAACCATTAGTGAATTTAGATAGTAGACTTCCGTCGCCTGTGGGAAGGTGGGGGTGTGATGGTAATCTTTTAAGGTGTGGGGATTTGTAGTGTTGTATATGAGAGGTAGAGATGGGATGGAGGGAAGAGCATTGTGAAAAACAGATAGGTGTGGTGTTGGATGTATATGAATTTACAAATTGTAAAGTTGTGGTTGACAGATGGAGGTGTGGGCGAAAAGTAGAGGTGTAGGGGTGAAATAGTGATGTGGGGATGAGGTAGAGATACGAAGGTAGTAGATATGTGGGGATGGTAAAGGAGTAGGGGTAGGTAGTTTTATGGGTGTGGTATAGTGGTGAGGAAATTGTCGAGGTGTAGGTGAGACCTGAACTTAGGGGGCTACAAGTTTGTGGTGGGGGTGGTGATGGGGATGGTAGTGGTGTATGGGGGAAAGGGTGTAAGGATGGTAGTGGTGTAGGGATGGTAGGAATCGTAGGGGTGTATGGGGGAAAGGGTGTAGGGAGGGTAGTGGTGTAGGGATGGTAGGAATCGTAGGGGTGTAGGGATGGTAAGGGTGTTGGGATGGTAGGGATGTAGGGATGGTAGTGGTGTAGGAATGGTAAGGGTGTAGGAATGGTACTGGTGTAGGGATGGTAGGGGTGTAGGGATGGTAGGGGTGTAGAGATAGTAGTAGTGTAGGGGTGTAGGGATGGTAATGGTGTAGGGATGGTAATGGTGTAGGGATGGTATGAATGTAGGGATTGTAAGGATGGTAGTGGTGTAGGGATAGTAGTAGGGTAGGGGTGTAGGGATGGTAGTGGTGTTGGGATGGTATGAATGTAGGGATGGTAGGGGTGTATTGATTGTAGGGGTGTAGTGATGGTAAGGGTGTAGGGATGCTACGGGTGTAGGCATTGTAGTGGTGTAGGGATGGCATGGGTTTCGGGATGATAGGGGTGTAGGGAGGGTAGTGGTGTAGAGTTGGTAGAGGTGTAGGGATGGCAGAGTGTAGGGATGGTATGGGTGCCGATGTAATTAAAAAGTTGGAATTAATGTAGATGAATGTGATAGTGTTTAGAGAAGAGAGAGAGAGAGAGAGAGAGAGAGAGAGAGAGAGAGAGAGAGAGAGATATATAGAGATAGAGAGAGAGATAGATATAGAGAGAGAGAGATAGAGAGAGAGATAGATATAGAGAGAGAGAGATATATATAGAGAGAGAGAGATAGATAGATATGGATGGATGGATAGATGCGAAGGACTGAGAAGTGTAGAGAGAGAACTAGGTCCCATATGGGTTACCAGGAGTACATCTGAGAATTTATTTAAAATTCATTTAACATCTGTTACAAGCAAATTTATGGTACTTGCTCATGATGCCTGGTATCTTATTTTCACTAATAAGATACCTTGACAAATATCTAAGGTTTTGTACAATCTCTGTATTTCACAATAGGTGGATAATTGAACACATACTTCAGTGTTCAAGAAACCATAACGTTGACCACATAATTGGCGTTTAGTATGATCATCATTCATGTATGTGTCAAACTGCCATTACAACACCAGTTAGTTTACATTGTAAACTCCTCTGTACATATATTTATCTACGTTCATGTTATGATAATGAGTAATATATATATATTCAGGCTTCAGGCCAAATTCCTACGAGATTCAGATTCATTGTTTACTTCTCTCCAAATACTATTTCTAATACTTGACAGATATTAACCAAGGTTGAATTCAACCCTCTCTCTCGATATACTTCCTTAGGTTAATTTATCAGGTTCATTCAGTGTGAAATGGATTCCGTAACAATGGTAAATTATGATTTTCACTTCGGTCTTTCCATTTAGCGTGTTTGATAGGGTCATTATACAAATCATGTCATAAATTTTGTGAATTTCTCACATTCAGTTTGCAGCAAATTTCTCGACATACATAATTTAGGTTAGTTCAGGTTAGGTTAGGTTTAGTCAGGTTAGATTATCATATGTCGATAAAAGTCGCTATTGATAACATACCACAACCCAATGAATGAGACACGAGATAGAGGCAATACAAAATTTCTGACACCCTAGAACACAGTTTTAAGACTCGTTAAATTGTGACCCATTTGATTGTATCAAGAGAGACAATCAATTGGGTCAGAGAGAGAGAGAGGGAGAGAGAGAGATTCCTCCAAAACGTAAAAGGAAATCAGAACAAGTAAACCTTTTATGAATATAATCGAAAAAGGACTTTTTTATATTATATGTTTTTAAAACTATAAAATTCCGTTTACTATATACATATAAGTACTATGTGAGTACTTGTACTCCTGTAAAGTAGAAACTTAAAAATATAAATGCAATTGCAGTCACCCTCACTGTGGAGTGAACACCGTCTCTTAATCTGATGTGAGTTATTCTCTTCAACCTTATTTGAGTAGGTCAGCAACTTGCAAGCTGCTGTGCATTTGAAATTCCTCACGATGCACGAGTAGTGTGGCCGGCAAGCTGGAGCATACCTGAATGATATGTGACAGAGGACGACCTGTGGAGCAGCTAAGCCTGTTGTCCGAGGCATAACAAGACACACGTCTTTGTTTATTAACTACCCGTGTCCTTTAGAGGAGTTAAGAATGTCGAGGGAATTTTGAAGGTTCATTCCTCTAGACGGCATCTTTGTAGTTTAATGAAAATGTTTATAGTGCAGCCATTTCTTCCCTGTCTAGATTTCTTGTCATCACTCCTACCATGGAATATATGGTACCATAGCTGATTTACTTTTTCCAAACTGGTTTACCATCACTGTATACGACAATTAAATTTTTGACCACTTTTAACACTTTCATGGGAAGTTTCAAGTTGTTACTGAAAGGTGAAAAATCTATTTTAAACTTTAACTTCAAGAATATTTTTATAAGTTCTTTCTCCTTGTAAGGAGACAAGTTTCACCTGCTTCAGTGTCCGTTTAATGTCAGTGCCGAGGTCCCATTGTACTCGTATAATAAAGACTTCTGCGTCAGTTGCATCAAAAAGTAAGGAAGCTTTTTACAGCCGCTTTTGCATATTGGGTTAAAAGGAGCTTCTCCTTGGTTGGATTTAATGTTTAGACGCTGTGTTGACATGATTAAGTGTTCTTCACAAGTAACCCACACGTAGGAGAGACGACGTTTCGGTCCAACTTGGACCATTTACAAAGGCACACTGAAATGTCGTCGTGACATTCTCTCGCCTATGTCAGGGTTATTTGTGTATTTTTCCGGTCACAGTATTGTTCCTTTTTGTTCTCTGGATGTTCTTGTTATACGTCCTTGTTAGGTATGATATATTTGATTTTTTTGTTTTTGTTTATTCTATTATTGAAAATTTTAAACAAAATTGTATTGCTTTTGTTGCCGTCATGTTATGCAAAGAATGAATCCGTTTAAATTACATTTTTTCATAATAGGCTTAATAATAGAACTAATTATAAACAAGATATATAAAAAATGAAATTATCTGTTCATTAATTCTTCACATAAAGGGAAAAAAAAATGTTTGGAAAATATACATGTCCAAAAGCACGCAACAGAAATTGTATAGATACAATATACATATAAATATAAAAAATGTATCTATACAATATTTCTATGCATATTGTATAGATACAATATGCATATAAATAAAAGAATTGCCTTTATATATAAATGAAACACATAAATTCTCTCTACAGTATGGATAGAATCTGTAGCTCCAGAACACCTTCTGGGAGCAGCACTACTAAGTAGCGCTACTTAGTAGCGCTACTAAGTAGCGCTACTAAGTAGCGCTACTAAATATCGCTACTAAGTAGGGCTGAAGAGGATTACTCAAATATGACAGCGAAAAATTAAGATTGCTGGATACTCGGAGGATGGAGTTGCAATAGGTGATTACTGTGTTATAATGATGTGGCTGTGTTGAGATGGCCGGGTCTTTGGTGCTCACTGGAGGTAAACTGGTAGGATGAGTAATGAAACTACTTCAGAATCAGACTTGTGCAAAGAACCAGGGGTCGCCTTCTGGCACTCTAACACTTTTACTGTCTACACAACACCTTGTTTGCACAGTTGATTACGGTCACGGCTGTGAGAAATATCTGACCTGTCTTCCTAACTCTAACGTTGGTTTTGTGATGAGAATCTCACCATATCACGAAATTAACAGATTGTGTGAGAAGCGCCGGGGATCGAAGCCGTACCCTTGCAGTTGCAAGTCCACAACTTCGTTAGAGAGCGTGCAATAGATTTCTTTGTGGGTAGTCCCTCGTGTTGTTCAGCTCACTTTTACATAGAATCTTTTTATATTTTCATATATAGCTATACATTGTAACGAAGTTGGAAAAGGCGTGGACTTGCAATTGCAAGGTCTTCCATCATCCCCAGAAATCATTGTTTGCATTGGATCGATGAAGCCAGTGGTTGGAGTAACGTCTTGTTATTCCGCAAGGTCGCCGGTTCTGTCCTCGGTACTCCTTAAACAACTGTCTCTCTACTTACGCCAGCGTATCCGAGGTTGTACCTGTAGATGTGTGGGAACACCCATGAACTGAAGATGATACGCACAAAAGCAATAATTGGAAATTTTATTTATACAACGTTTCTGCTGCATAGTAAGTTTTTTCTAGTCTAACATATCCTACTTTGTGGTAGCATAACATATAGGCAGAAGAGATGAACATGTACTGTGTTATAGTCAGTTGTACATACGAACATGAACATAAAATAGGGGAGCAATGCAGCAGGCCTACTGACCTACGATAGCCAGGTGTATTTGTAGAAGTTATATATTAACTTTGAGAATGTGGGGAGTCCCTTATCCTTGATTATAAAGATAACATTCGAAGCCGTTCACTCCCTTAGATGTGGTAATACATGAAACATTTTATTATCGTTCAGTTCCTTAGTCTTGATTAGTTATAAAACATTTTGAAGGGTTTAGTCCCTTAAAAAGGATTATAAATAACACATTTTGAAGGCATTCAACTTTTTGAAGGCGTTCAGTCCCTTAGCCTTGATTTTATATAAAACATTAAGTTACAGAATACCTGTTGACGCTCTTTTCTACACCTGACTATAATTAATGTTCCTCTCTGATGCCTTTACATTGTGGTACCAACAACAAGGATCCATTAGACTTGAAAAACTC
This sequence comes from Cherax destructor, assembly GCA_009830355.1. Lineage (NCBI taxonomy): Eukaryota > Metazoa > Arthropoda > Malacostraca > Decapoda > Parastacidae > Cherax > Cherax destructor. The sequence continues at coordinate 17,835 of WNWK01016567.1, forward strand.
TGCTGTGCTGGCGAAATATTATCTAAAAGTTTCCAGTTATTTTTTCCGTGTCTTTATTATTTATCTTAGCTTAATGTCGTTTATCCAAATTTAGCCAATAGTAACATACCGTACACAAACATATCAAATAACACTTATAAGAGCTCGGGGAAACCACCGAGAAGATAGTCAATAAATGTACCACAAAACCATTTGTTCACATCTGAGAGTCACGATCTCTTTTACCACGGTCATTAGAAATAGCAAAAAGCGACCCTGGCTTAGGAGGCTGCACTGCATCACTTATTTCAACGCGTTATGTACCACGACACTGCTAGCTGTTCGACTGGAACAAAATGACTAGTTTTATTTTCACACACACGAGAAATAAGCAGTCCGATTCCATTCTAGTCAATCTGTCAACATTCAAGCATTTTGGGTGTTCCGGTGTGGGGGCCCCATTATGTAAATGTGCCTGGGTTGCGCTTGGGCAACTTTCTTGCCGACGCTGGTCTTCTGCTGTTATTTAGCTTCTTCCGAATGTGTTTATGTTAAAGTTAATTGCAGCGTCAGGCGGAGTAACGGTAGCGGCAACAACAGGCGAACCACCTCCATTAGGCCAGCCAGATATGCGGTATATTCTAGATGTTTGATACTTCTTACGTATACTCTATCAGTCAACAAATATACCCTATCAGTCTATAACGAAATATAATTTATCAGTCTACAACAAAATGCTTAAAAGCATCTTATCTTTTCTTTACATTGTAGTAATATATTATTATTATATATATATATATATATATATATATATATATATATATATATATATATATATATATATATATATATATATATGTGTGTGTGATGATGTGTATACGTATATGCAAGTGATGTGTATTGATGCATCAAAGACCATCATATACTATACACACTAGCTAGTCATTTAGCCTTTCACATGTGTGTATTTTTATGACAAAATGAAAATAATGCTGATTATAAGAGCGCATTACCATAGGCCAGAAAAAAGTGATCATTGAAATAAATAAATCGTACAAGTTTATACTTTTATGTTCCCGAATAAAGCTAAATGTTCTTGTAACTGTGATATTCGGAAGTTTCAAAATAAAGTAAATAAATTCTTCCTCATAAGAGAAAATACAATAATTGTTTTTGCCAGAATTAACTACATAATTTACAGATTTTCTTTGAAGATGTACAGCTCATGTGTCAGCTCATGTGTCAGCTCATGTGTCAGCTCATGTGTCAGCTCATGTGTCAGCTCATGTGTCAGCTCATGTGTCAGCTCATGTGTCATAACCGTCGACAGCAGCTAGTTTATTGTGCATTTGCAGCTCACTCTGCTTGCGGTAGTTAATGGTACAACAGCAGCTGATCCCATGAGTGTCAGTGTACTGTACTTCAGCAGCTCATGTTGGAAGTGTCAGTGTACTGTACTCCAGCAGCTCATGCTGGAAGTGTCAGTGTACTGTACTCCAGCAGCTCATGTTGGAAGTGTCAGTGTACTGTACTCCAACAGCTCATGTTGGAAGTGTCAGTGTACTGTACTCCAGTAGCTCATGTTGGAAGTGTCAGTGTACTGTACTCCAGCAGCTCAGGCTGGAAGTGTCAGTGTACTGTACACCAGCAGCTCATGTTGGAAGTGTCAGTGTACTGTACACCAGCAGCTCATGTTGTAAGTGTCAGTGTACTGTACTCCAGCAACTCATGTTGGAAGTGTCAGTGTACTGTACACCAGCAGCTCATGCTGGAAGTGTCAGTGTACTGTACACCAGCAGCTCATGTTGGAAGTGTCAGTGTACTGTACACCAGCAGCTCATGCTGGAAGTGTCAGTGTACTGTACTCCAGCAGCTCATGCTGGAAGTGTCAGTGTACTGTACACCACAGCTCATGTTGGAAGTGTCCGTGTACTGTACTCCAGTAGCTCATGTTGGAAGTGTCAGTGTACTGTACACCAGCTCATGTTGAAGTGTCAGTGCTGTACTCAGCAGCTCATGCTGAAGTGGTACTGTACTCCAGCAGCTCATGTTGGAAGTGTCAGTGTACTGTACTCCAGCAGCTCATGTTGGAAGTGTCAGTGTACTGTACTCCAGCAGCTCATGTTGGAAGTGTCAGTGTACTGTACACCAGCAGCTCATGTTGGAAGTGTCAGTGTACTGTACTCCAGCAGCTCATGTTGGAAGTGTCAGTGTACTGTACTCCAGCAGCTCATGTTGGAAGTGTCAGTGTACTGTACTCCAGCAGCTCATGTTGGAAGTGTCAGTGTACTGTACACCAGCAGCTCATGTTGGAAGTGTCCGTGTACTGTACACCAGCAGCTCATGTTGGAAGTGTCAGTGTACTGTACACCAGCAGCTCATGTTGGAAGTGTCAGTGTACTGTACTCCAGCAGCTCATGTTGGAAGTGTCAGTGTACTATACTCCAGCAGCTCATGTTGGAAGTGTCAGTGTACTGTACTCCAGCAGCTCATGTTGGAAGTGTCAGTGTACTGTACTCCAGCAGCTCATGTTGGAAGTGTCAGTGTACTGTACTCCAGCAGCTCATGCTGGAAGTGTCAGTGTACTGTACTCCAGCAGCTCATGTTGGAAGTGTCAGTGTACTATACTCCAGCAGCTCATGTTGGAAGTGTCAGTGTACTATACTCCAGCAGCTCATGCTGGAAGTGTCAGTGTACTGTACTCCAGCAGCTCATGTTGGAAGTGTCAGTGTACTGTACTCCAGTAGCTCATGTTGGAAGTGTCAGTGTACTGTACTCCAGTAGCTCATGTTGGAAGTGTCAGTGTACTGTACTCCAGCAGCTCATGCTGGAAGTGTCAGTGTACTGTACTCCAGCAGCTCATGTTGGAAGTGTCAGTGTACTGTACTCCAGTAGCTCATGTTGGAAGTGTCAGTGTACTGTACTCCAGCAGCTCATGTTGGAAGTGTCAGTGTACTGTACTCCAGCAGCTCATGTTGGAAGTGTCAGTGTACTGTACTCCAGCAGCTCATGCTGGAAGTGTCAGTGTACTGTACTCCAGCAGCTCATGTTGGAAGTGTCAGTGTACTGTACTCCAGTAGCTCATGTTGGAAGTGTCAGTGTACTGTACTCCAGCAGCTCATGTTGGAAGTGTCAGTGTACTGTACACCAGCAGCTCATGCTGGAAGTGTCAGTGTACTGTACTCCAGCAGCTCAGGCTGGAAGTGTCAGTCATTGATCACTGAAAAATATATGTTGATAAATAGTCCAGAGAACCGATAAGTTGATGAATTAAACAAATGTGCAACATTTGGGTATTCATTGACGAAACGTTTCACCACACAGTGACTTCATCAGTGTTAAACAAAGAATAATGGAGAAGATCAGAAGGCATTTGAGGTAATCAGTCCCTCAGCCTGGAGTCGATGTAATCAGCCCGTCAATCTTAAAAAGAATACAACATATGCGTGAAGAAGTGCTTTATATACTGTAGACAAGTGAGGTGAAGCAGCCGTAGGCGATATCACAGTAGACAAATCCACATGAGGAAGTAGGTCATGACTAAAGGTTAGTCAAGTGAAGAATTACCTGTATCAGGACCCCATGATGCTGCTGTGTCTGACAGCAATGTTGATAAATGTTTCAGAGAACCGAATAATTGACGAATTTGACACATATTTGACACCGAAATCACATTTTTTTTACTAAAATTTCATGGTCGGTAATTCGTGCATATCTGTGACTCTTCAGAAAGTAACATGTTTCTGGCTTCAGAAACTAACATGTTTCTGGCTTCAGAAAGTAACATGTTTCTGGCTTCAGAAAGTAACATGTTTCTGGCTTCAGAAAGTAACATGTTTCTGGCTTCAGAAAGTAACATGTTTCTGGCTTTAGAAACTAACATGTTTCTGGCTTCAGAAACTAGCATGTTTCTGGCTTCAGAAACTAACACGTTTCTGACTTTAGAAACTAACATGTTTCTGGCTTCAGAAACTAACATGTTTCTGGTTTCAGAAACTAACATGTTTCTGGTTTCAGAAACTAACATGTTTCTGGCTTCAGAAACTAACATGTTTCTGGTTTCAGAAACTAACATGTTTCTGGCTTCAGAAACTAACATGTTTCTGGCTTTAGAAACTAACATGTTTCTGGCTTTAGAAACTAACATGTTTCTGGCTTTAGAAACTAACATGTTTCTGGCTTTAGAAACTAACATATTTCTCTCTTCAGAAACTAACATGTTTCTGTCTTCAGAAGCTAACATGTTTGGCACAGCCTTTTCTAACATGTCTAGCACAGTCTCTTCTAATACTTCTACATTATAATAGTAATTTAAAAATGCAGATAAACAAGTATGGCTATTTTCTCTTTTCCTTTCACATGACAAATAATAAAGCAAACTCCTGCCTCTATTTTATTGCACTGATGCTGAGGAAATAGAGTAAAACATGGCTGCTGTTGTATTTTTTCCATGGATTCCTGTCGGAATTTATATATTTTTTATGTAATGACGGAGAAATTCTTCCTTGTTATAGTGGGTAAATAATTACTACCTTTCCCTTTATATTCCTTCACCAAAACATCACAAATTGTCTACTTGTATATTTTTAATGGATTCAAAAAACATAAAATGATAAGATAAAACATTTGAATGATAATTAACTAGCATAAAACGCTGACTTTCTGGCCTGAGAGGGTATATTCACCCCTTCCAAGAGAAGAGAAAAAACTATATGCCCCTAATTAAAAGCGTTTTAAAAGAGTGACGGTGTGAAGGACTCGAGTGTGACTAAGCTAGTGGCTGGCCTGACATGGGAAATGTTTTAGCCCGGGCATCCCTTCCTCCTGCTGCTACTAATCCCCTCTTAACACGTAAAGGGTTTTAACGGTGGTGTCCACAGACTTGTCGCTCCGCTCTGACAGCTTCCTTTTGCTCCTTTCCGAATTTAAGATATTCTTTTCCTTCATGGGCGCAAAAGAATATCTCGAAGAGCAGTAGTCACCTGCATGTAGTGAATTCCGTGTATTATAGATGATGACTAGTAGAAAATCATGATAAATAGCCAAGAGCCTCACAGTGCACTTGCTGTAAACATTGTTTATATCTGGACAATATGTGTACGACCCGAGATCGGACGTCATTGAATCGCATTTCACAGGCCCTGTATGATCCCTAAGGGTTCAAGTGCGCACCAGGGAATATAAGAATTATCATAATAAAAATAGTAATCATAATAATTATAATCCTTTTGGGAAGAGGTGTTACTTAGATGCTTGTTGAAGGTCTCGTGAACCAAGGAAATTTAGTGCCTTTCCCACTCCTTAGATCAAACCTGATTACTGCCTTTCATTCCCATATGCTGTATGACCCTGACGGGATTAGGGCTTTCCCAATAATAATAATTATTATTATTATTACTGTTATTATTATGATTATTATTATTATTCTTGTAATAAAGCAACAGCAGCAATAACAGCATCGGCAACGTCAACTACAACAACAGCAACAACTAGTTTAACAGCAGCAGCAGCAACAACAACAACATTAACAATAGCACCAAAAGCAAGAGTAACAACAATGGCAACAGGTAAACAGCCTGCAACAACAGCTGTGTCTAACACTAGCCTCCTCAGGGAAGTGTTCTCTAGACTATTAGGTTAGGTTAGGTTAGGTTAGGTTTGATTAGGTTAGGTTAGGTTAGGTTAGGAAATGTTTGTCAGCAAACAGGACAAGTTTTTCAATACCCGGGTCTCAGTTATATGATAACCCGCAGCTGGAGCTTTTGGTCATCTGACCGAGGCCTTCAGCTGGCTTACCTGTCGATCCCCTTTAAAATTTATGGTTATGAATATAACTGCTTTGCGTAAACCGTTGTTTCAAGAGTCATTTTGCGCTGGTGTAGGGCTCTTGGTCCAAAGAAACTGGAGGCACTCTTCTCTTCCTCACTTAGGTTAGGTTTGGGTTCGTTAGGGTTGGTTTGGTTAGGTTAGAGTTGCTTAGGTTAGGGACACTTAGGCTAGGTTAGGATTGTTTGTTAGGTTTGGTTAAGTTAGGGTTGGCTAGGTTAAGGGTGATTATGTTAAGTCTAGCTAGGTTAGGTTAAGGCTGGTTAGTTTAGGTTAGGTTAGGTTAGGCTAGATTAGAGTTGTTTATGTTAGGGTTGGTTAAGTTAAGGTTGGTTAATTTAAGGTTGATTAGGTTAAGTCTGGCTAGGTTAGGTTAGGTTAAGTCTGGCTAGGTTAGGTTAGGTTAAGGCTGGCTAGGTTAGGTTAGGTTAAGGCTGACTAGGTTAGGATAGGATTGAATATCCGTCGTAATAGTGACAATTCTTTAGCTGCAGTATTTGTTGTATTAGTTGTATCGTTGATTGCTGTAGTTAGTTGTATTCAGTAGTTCTGACGGTAGCTGTTGTCTTTAGTTAACTGCAACGACTGCAATAGTTAACAGTAGTATTAATAGTATATTACCAGCATTATTAATTATATATGTTAGTTGTATTAGAAGAAGCAATGACAAAATTAATTTTGTCAAAAAAATTAATATTAAGAGTTGTATTAACAGATGTATCGATTACAGTAGTTTAGTTAATAACAGTAGATAGCTGTAATATATAACAGCAATATTAACTGTAGTAGTTAACTCTAATAGTTAGCAGTATTATAAATTTTAGGGGAAAAAATCAGAATTATAGTCTTAAAAGTAGTAGTCGTAGAATTAGCTTTAGTAGTTAATAGTACTAGTGACTGTGATAGTTAGTAGTTGTATTGGTTGTAGGAGATAGTAGTACTAGTTGTCATTGTTAACAGTAGTAGTATAGTGATGGTTGTAGTAGTCAGCAATTAAATTGACTGTAATAGTTATCATTAGTTTTGGTTGTAGTATTAGTTAGAAGTAGCATTGACTGTAATAGTTATCAGTGATACTGGCTCTAGATGTGAGAAGTAGTATAGGCATACTAGCATTGCCTGTAATAGTTAGAAGTAGTATTGGCTGCAGTAGTTAGCAGTAGTACTGCCTGTAGTAAACATTATTATTTGTTATAGTGGTGATCAGTAAGTAGCCTTTGCTGAATATTTACCTAAAATAATTAGCCATGTTATTAGCTCATCACTGAGCAGTAGTAATAGTTCCAACATTTATCTGTAGTATTTAATAGTAGAAGTAAGTAATAGCATTAACCGTTGTGGTTAGCAATAGTAGTAAGTACTATTAGCTAGAGCAAGTAGGAGTAGCAGTAAGAGGTATCATTATCCGCAGTAGATAGCAGTAGTAATGGTAAGTAGCTTTGTTAGCTGTAGCAGTTAGCAGCATAAGCAGTAGTAGTAGCAGCAGTAGTAGTAGCAGCAGTAGTAGTAAGAGTAGTAGTAGTAGGTTGTAGTAGTAGTTAGCGTTAGTAGTAAGTAGTAGTATTAGCTATAGTGAAGAGCATTAGTAAATATTGTTAACTTAGTAAAAAACGTAATGGGAATTCCAGTGCTATTTTAAAAACTATTAGAGTAGTAGTAGTAGTAGTAGTAATATTTGTCATAATACTACCAAAAGTAGTAACAGTTGTCTTCATATAACCAGTAGTAATAATATTTGTATTCATACTACTAACAGTAGTAATATTTTTCATGGTATCATTAGATGGAATATTTGAATGGTGTAATAAAACCTCTTGGATATTCTACACATTAATCTTTTTCTCTCTCCCCAAAAAGGCTTTGTTTTAGCCTTTGTAATTGTATTGATTTGGAGAGACAGATCACCAGCACAAATGGGAAATATTTCTCTGTCATATTACTGCTTACACACACTACCTTGGTCATGCCTGAATTACCACCTTCAGTATATGAGGCCCAGGTGCTGTGGACCTCAAAAGATCCGATTGTTTTTCCTACCTGTCTCCTAATTATAAATAATTTGCAATATGATGGTGTTTCTGTGAGCCTGATGATACATTCGGCCGGGATGATGAGTATGCGTGTCCGGATGGATTGATACCCGTTGATGAGCCCTTATGAAGGTTCAGGCCACCGGTAATTGGTGGTGCGGCAGAGGCCCGCCTTGTACAACACAGCCAATAACCAATTCTGCTTTCGGGAGGGTTCACAACACCGGGGTTAATAGTATCTCGTTAACCGTCGATGGGAGATGCAAATTTCGACTTTCTACTAAGAGGTGACGGCTAATGATTGATGACAGCAGCTTCAAAACACACACCTAGGATACAACTAGGAATGTAAACACACACCTAGGATATAACTAGGAGTGTAAACATACAGGAGAGGGCATAACACCTGTTGGGATGTTGATAAGACAAAAGTAGTTCATTCAACCTCCCCCTTTTTTTTTATAAACTCATCGCTCTCGTTGCGATTATACTAATAGCTTTCATTATTGCTTAAGCTATTATACTGGGGAATTTAAATACATGTAAAGTGGCTTCAGGACCCTTATCAAACAAGTAGTTCCTTTCACGGTGTCATTCGTTTAAGCTTCACGTGATTATTAACACTGGGTGAGCCCAGCCTCTTATCTCAGGGAAGAAGCCATAAGTCATATATTTTACAACACACACACACACACACACACACACACACACACACACACACACACACACACACACACACAGGAGCTATGTCTCGACCCCTGCAACCACAACTAGGTGAGTACATAACCGGGAGAGTGCATGCACTCTCGACTAGGCAATCATACAAACGTTACCTTCTGTCAAGCAGTACGACTTGGTATTAGCAACAACTCATCTATTAAATCTTAGCAACTTTCTATGATACAGTAATAGAAATCATGAAGAATGGAACAGAATGCATTCATTTTGATATACAAAAAAAAGGTTTTTAATAGTCCATCAAGAAAGAGTAATATGGAAATTGAAAAATGTCAGAGGAACAAAAGACATTAATATATTTTTACGTATATGTTTGTTGAGGTAGAAGACAGAGAGGGAGAAGGTAAGTAGGTAGGAAAACTGAGAGAAAATTGAGAAAAGTGATAAGAAGAAAAACATCTTAATGCAAATCATTACCTGTAGGGTCCCACAAACATCTGTACCAGCCCCTTAAAATCGTCTACTTAATATCACTGAACTGGTGTAAGAAATGAAAAGTAGGTAACAAAGGTTCTGGAAGACGCATAGAATCATGTGTAAAATAGGTGATAATGATCTCCTTAGGACCGTATAAGAGAAGCTTTAACAAGTTGAAGTGGAGTGTCATATGGAAGATGGAGTTCAATGTGGATATGTGTCATAAAATAGAAAGACAGTGAATGAAAGTTACATCAAATGATTAGATTTTTTATTAAAATATTTAGTGTTTGAGCCAGAGAGGCAACAAGGAGTAATTGTATTCATAAGTTTATCTCTACTAAATTATACAAAACAGTATAGTAAGAAACTCTGTGCTATACTAACAATCCTCAAAATAACTTTCAAATATGTGGATGGAAAAACGAAGAATTTTTTTTTTTATAAATGACTGACCTAAACTGGAATAAGGAACTGTAGCTTAATGTTCACATCAAAGCAAAGACACAGTGAACATAATGAAGATCTTGAGGGAGAGACATACAAATATATAATTTACGAAGACGTAAAGGCAAGAAAATTAAGGTCATGGATGACAGATTACCTAGGGACATTGATAGCTTGTTGAGCATCAATTAAACCAGAGAGCAAATTGTTATTGATGTAAGGGGAATTTTCCAGTGGATAGTGACCATTCACGTGGATGTTGAAAATTCTAATGGAAGCTGAACAAACCTATGGAAGCTGAACATCCTTAAAGGAGATGAACGTTCTTAAGGAAGGTGAACACCCTCAAAGAAGTTGAACATCCTTAAAAAAAGTTGAACATTCTTAAGGAAGTTGAAAATCATTTAGTTAAACATCTTTTACTAAGAGGAACAAAATGATGGCACCTGAACATCCTCAAGGACGATGAACATTCCTGAAGACGATGAACATTCCTGAAGACGATGAACATCAACAAGGAAGCACAGCATCCTTAATTTTAAGGACGATGAGCATATTTAAGGAAGATGAACTCGGTGATGCTAGCTGAAATTCCTCACGGAAGCTGAACACCATAAGAGAAGCTGAACATTCCAACGAACCACAGAAATCTTAAGAAAACCCTCAGCGTCTTATTAAAAAAAATGAAACGAACGGAATATTATGGAAATTAAAAAAAAAATCATGATACACGATTTCAGGAGTAAACAAAACAGACATTTAGAAAGATAGAAATCAACTAATCTAGTCGGCTGAAGGTTGAAAGGCGAGCCCAAGAAATTTCTTAACCAATTTTTATTCACTTTCGTATTTCATGACCGGATGGGAGAGGGGGTGATATTACTGTTCAAAGTCATTTAAAATGTGTTACCCCACGCACTTCTGGCAAGACATCTATTGAATGAATGACGAGGGATGTTTTTTTTTTCTTTTGGGTGTTATAGATGAGCATTAAAGGTAAGTCTTATAGAAGTGTTGTAGATAAGGTACCCTGGAAGAGGTATAGATAACGTACCCCTGGAAATATTATAGGTAAGCTACCTAAGAAGTGTAGGTAAATTACCCTGGAAGCATTATAGGTAAGGTGCCCAGAAAATGTTTAAAGTAAGGTATCCTGGGAGTATTATAGGTAAAGTACCCGGGAAGTGTTATAGGTAAGGTTTCTGGGAGTGTTATAAGTAAGGTACTTGTCTAAGTGTCGTAAGAAATGGCTGTAAACACAAAATAGAATATGACTAAAACTTAAAAAAACTACAAACGATAATAAACCAGAAGAACCATTGACGACAGGGTTGGAAAAATATATTACACATGTTTTTAAAATATATGAAGTGTTAATTAAACAGCACAAGGAAAATTGGAGGCTTGATCATTCGTTCGCTGAGCGAGAAACAGAGGTAGAGAGACGATGCAACAAGAGGTAGAGAGACGATGCAACAAGAGGTAGAGAGACGATGCAACAAGAGGTAGAGAGACGATGCAACAAGATGTAGAGAGACGATGCAACAAGAGGTAGAGAGACGATGCAACAAGGTCATCTTTTAGGCGAGAGCCCCACGTCCCTGATGATATTGGTAAGGAATTATTTCCATACGAATAATGAGGTTATTTCTATAAAAGCACCTTACGTCTCGTGGGTCTTCAGATGCTAAACGGCTCTATGCAAATATATATTATTTAATAAGCTATCATTACATCAATAAAATATGTATATTCCTCCGGCCCTGAGGCACCGTCATATAACATTATTAAAAACCTATTTAGCTTAATCTAAATTGAATCTGGAATAATCATGCAGCTTACTTTGCATCGTATATTCATGCATCTCTAAAGTGTAATCAATATTCTAGAGAAAATCAATTTTCTTATTGTTCAGAGGTATATACTCTAGCCCAATCCATGCCAATCTGAAATCAAAATACGGGTTCAAGACCAGTAACCACTCAGCCATCGTGTCAGATTTAGCGAAGGAATGCATTCATTTTTAGCTTCGAAATGCCCCCTTAGCCGCTCGTCTATTAAGCATAACTGTCAAAGACATGTCGGTAGTCGGTTGTTGACGCAGTTTTACGACACTGTTTTTGTTCTTTTAAATGCACCTCCAAACAAAGTTATGCGGGACCATTAGAGCTTTATTCTTCCGTCTGTCTGACGGGTCGGAAGGGGTTAAGGAGAGAGGAAAGGAGGGAGAGAGAGAGAGAGGGGAAGGAAGGAAGAAAGGAGGGAGGGAGGGTGAGATAGACAAAGGAGGGGAAGGGGGGGAAATAAAGAAAGTAGAGCGTTAAGCAAAATATGAGTGTGACAATGAGGGTATTGCGTAAACAGCATTGCTGGCTAGCTGTGCCTACCACAACTTCTTAGTATCATATACATGAATATTTAATGCACTGTTTATGCCCTTTCATGATACATTAAATTTGTGACGTGACGGATTTTCACGGTGGACTCCAATCTGAAAAAAAATAACTTTAATTGGGATACAGAAGTTCATGATTTATCAACGCCCTCTCTTAATGCATAATGGGAATTGTTAAAATTCTGGCTGTCTTCATGAGGGAACATGACACGTTCATCATATCAGTCCTTCACCAGCTGATATATATATATATATATATATATATATATATATATATATATATATATATATATATATATCGGCGAAGGCACCACATTCAGGAGATTTCCTTTTAGCTGTTCCCAATTCCTCTCTGGGCACTCGACCTGACCCCCAGGCCATTGGAACTGGTGTTGCTCACCGAACATAGGTGTATTTGAGGCAGGGCGACGGCCGATCAATTCGGACTTCATGGTCTCGTGTGTCACACATCAGAAGGAAAGTATGCTAGACATGAAGAGATCAATGACATCAAAAAAGAGAAGCCTCGCCACATCCCGTTGCCCAGCTCAACGGGAACCCCAAGTACAGAGGTCTGACGGAAGTCAAAAGCGTCCTGATGGAGCCACTATGCTACCCTGGAAGGATGGTAAGCAGATTGCCTGGGACTACACCTGTGCTGCACATTGGCAGACACCTACTTGCCACACTCTGAAGCTGAAGAGGGTGGAGCTGCCAGCTTCAGGAAGACCCAGAAGACCCGCAAATATGAAGGCCTTTCCCCTTGCTATAACTTCATCCCAATGAGGTCGGAGACCCTTGGAGCATGGGGCAAGTGTGCTCTAAAGTTCCTCAAACAGCTGGGTAAAAAACTCATCACACAAACCAGAGATCACAGAGCGGCCATCTTCCTCTTTCAGTGACTCAGTGTTGCGATTCAGAGGGAAAATGCCTGCAGCATTCTGGGCACGCGGCCCAACGCCGGGGAGCTGGACGAAGTGTTCGAGATAAATGTCTCAAAAGCTGTGAAGACGGTCTTCTGGAAACGTACTTGCTTGGACATCCTCCTCTTTTCTACAATTTTGGAAGCTCCTGATGATGTGTTGATTACAACACGAAAGGCCTAGAGTTATGAGCTATCATTCTACTCCCCCCGTGGTTGTTTTGCATATATATATATATATATATATATATATATATATATATATATATATATATATATATATATATATATATATATATTTTATTTATATATATATATTATATATATATATATTATATATATATATATATATATATTATATAGGATGGGGTCCACCTCTGGTACAAATTGTGGGACCCATAGCCTCGGAGAAGTGGATAAAAGGCTTCAAGGAAGAATATTTGGATTTCTTCCTGATGCCATTTGAATATTCCACTTCTCCTACCACCCCATCTTTTAATTTTTTTTTTACCAATAGGTATGTTTTATTACATAATATGGTACAAAAGATTTGAGAGATACATTGTTGATATAAAGATGGCATATACAGTACACGAGGTGAGAGATACATGTCTAGTACATATTGTTACATCTTTGTCACTGATTATAATGCGAAAATCTCATCCAGCTCTTCCGAGCTGGTGCGCGTCCCCAGAATACAGCATGCATTACCCTCTGAACAGCAGCGCTGAGTCGCTGGAACAGAAAACTAGCTGCCCTGGGATCCCTAGTTACCCTGTTGAGTCTTTTGCCCAGCTCCTTGAGGAACTTAGATGCACTCTTTCCCCATGAGCCAAGGGTCTCTGAGCCTATGGGAACAAACATATAATGATGGGCAAGTTCTCCATATTTTCTCGACTTCTGGGACTCCCTGAAGGTGGCAGCAGCCCCTCCTTCCTCCCTGGTGTACTGGAGATAGGTATCAGCCAAGGTAGATGCACATGTGTAGTCCCACACCACCTGCTTGCCGTCTGTCCAGGCTTGAAGGGTGATACCATCTGGACGCTTTTGGTTGCCATCAGATCTGCATAGTTGGGGTGGTTCCCTTACTGCTGGGCATCCGGCTGTTGTGAGGCTCCTCTTGATAATGTTATTAACCTCTTCATGTCTTGCAATCTTTCCTCGGATTTACGACACACAAGACCATGGTACCCGAATCGGTCTGCTGCTTCACTGCCACAAATACACCTGTGTTCGGCGAGAATAGGGGCGGCAAGTCGAAGGGCAACACCAATGCGGATGGTCTGTGGGTCGAGGCGTGTGCCAAGGCTGGAGTTGGGAACAGCCAAAAGAAAATCCCCTGCATGAGGAGCTCTCACTGCAAGTAGGCGGGCTCTATCCTTCCCTGACACACTCTGAAGCATTGCTGAGGCTATATTCTCTACTATTGGGCCATCCCAGTGCGACTGTTTGTAGTTGTTGGGGAGAGCAGGCCTGGTTTCAGAGCCTGTTAGGTTATCCCAGATCCTGGCTCCATCAACGAACTTTTGGTCATGGATTCCAATCGTGTCCCTAAGATGTTCAGGGAGAATTGCTGCTACAAGCCCTCTGGATGCAATGCATGAAGACAGGAAAGCAGGTAGAGCAATCTGAGATGACTTGCGGACACCAATGCCTCCTAGTCTGACTGGGAGTGTAGCTTGGTCCCACTGCCCATCTTCTAGAGTAAGGTTAAGTACTTTAGTAAAGATCTGCCTCAGGATACTGTCATATTCGTGCAGTATAGGATTATCATATGAAGGAGCACATCTTAGGAAATATGTCAACCTGGGCAGACTCAAGCATTTTGTGAGGAGGTACAAGGCATCATGGGTGTCAAGATTGCCTATTCGTTGTTCCATTCTCCTCAATTCTTCCAGTTTCTTCCTGAGAATTGTGTCAATGGCATCTCTTCCCAGAGGTGCTCCAAGCAAGACACTATTAGTAGGGGCAATGACTGTTGCTCCTGGTAGTTTTGATAGCACTGCATCTATCACTTGTTGATTGACTGATATGATTTCACATTTGGATGGATTCAGGATGAGACCCATTTCCTGTCCCTGTGTCATCACCTGTGTAAGATCATCTACAAGGGACTCCTTTGTACCTGCTAGTGTGCCATCATCCAGGAACCAGATGTTTAGCTCACTGGTCAGTCTTACTGTGATTTCCCTAACTGCTATACAGAAGAGAAATGGTGCGAGAGGGTCCCCCTTTCTGGACACCCTCTGATGATGTGATTTCATGCTCTCCAAACAGGAGCATTGATTCCTTGCTATATCCAGCTGAAACAAAAGGGAAGAGACCTGGAAAATGTTCTTGTACAGCTGCTAATACTACGTCCCTTTTCAGGAGATTAAATGCATTCTTGAAATCTAATTTAACCACTGC
The DNA here is from genome assembly GCA_009830355.1 of Cherax destructor. Taxonomy (NCBI): domain Eukaryota; kingdom Metazoa; phylum Arthropoda; class Malacostraca; order Decapoda; family Parastacidae; genus Cherax; species Cherax destructor. The sequence goes on from WNWK01016567.1 coordinate 32,998, forward strand.
ATTGTCCTCAGGCAGGTTGTCGATATATGCCCTTGTTGCATGAACCGCTGCTTCACTTCCTTGAGAGACCCCAAAGCCAAGCTGGTTTGGTTGAAGCATGATGGCTGCCTCTGCGCGAATACTTCTGACAGCAGCTTTAGAAACGAGGCGGCGAAACGTGTTGCCCACTGCGATTGGCCTAATTCCTCCATCCTTCTTTTAAGGGCACAAAGTGATGCTCCAAAAAGAAAGGTTTAATCTCGTCAGGAATCAGACCAGCCAAGGAATTGTTGACGAACCTTGTGATCTCTGACAGCAGTGTCTCTGCAATCTCCCCGATAACTGGATTAACCATTTCCTTTAAATGTTGTGGCCTTATTCCAGTGTAACCCCCAGCAGAGCCGGAAGGGAATGAGATTATTGCTTTGTAAATGTCCGAGTCTTGCACAATCAGTGGTTCCACAGTGGGGACAGAGGTGTTGGAACTGTTGGTACCCCTGGTTTCCCTGGCAGGGTGCTTTCCTCTAAGTGCTTCAGCAGTGTCAGCATCTCTGGGGGCAACTGTATCTTCACTGGTGATAATTCTGATTGCTCCCACTGTGTTGCCCTCTTCAATTTTCTTGCTCACTTGGACTCTGATTTTTCGCTGTCAGTGGAGTGAGTGGGGTTCTGCCTCTCCCATTTTTGTGTTGATGGGGAAGGGAATGAGGTTATCAGCTCTAGGAAAGTCTCTTAAGGATTTAATGATCATTGAGGCTAGCCTCTTTCCCCTTCTTTCCGGCACAGCTAAGCAGACATTGCCAAAAAGTAGTAAGTTGTGCCATGCCTTGATGGTTGGTGGAGCATTTAGGATAGCAGAACCATCGTTTACTTTTATTAAGAGGTCTGTAAGTTTCCCAGCTGCGTGTGGACGGGCTGCTTTGGGAATATGTGTGAGTGTTCTGATACCTGTTGCTTTAATTGCTTCCAGGATATTATCTGATGAGATGAGATCTGTTGGAGTGGGTTCAGGTGCCTGAAGTGGCTCTGGGTCATCACTGTCCACAGGAGGACATCCTGAACCCGGGCAGCTGCCATGTTTACGGAGGAAACCATTAGAAACCATATATATATATATATATATATATATATATATATATATATATATATATATATATATATATATATATATATATATATATATATATATATATATATATATATATATATATATATATATATATATATATATATATATATATGCAAGAAAACCACTGGGTATTTACACAAGGATGCAATGCTATTGCTGGGTAATAACATTGAGTCTACTAAATGTATAGAACCCATAATGGTTAATTCTTCCCCGATGTTGGCCATAACTCGGGCACAATCCAAAGTGATGTCTGATAAGAATGTTAACTCGTCCTTGGACGACTCTGATCTCGGACTAACCAATTTGTTTTGCGAGGAAAACTGGCCTGTTCGGGATGCTTTGATCCAAGGAAAAGGGAACAATGAGGAATAGAAATAATTCTTTCTGGTTAAATTGGATGACCTTAAGAAATAGTATGGCAATCTGTAAAGAGAAGTCTCCGGAATGAAAAGTTGCTAATTTTCGAGGTTTACTCAAAAAGGATGGCTTCTGATGTTTGGCTCGCTTACCACTCTCCCAGAAGATAAGAAACCATATGGAATAAGTAACTGTTTCTTCCCTTTTTGCTATTGGTATTGGAGTATCCAATAAAGAAGCATTTGTAATAAACTGACTGTTTGGGATACTAAGTAAACTATCAGCTTTTCAATATTTATTATATTATTATTAATATAAAAACATATACTCTGATTAAAAACATATAATCTAATATTCTGTGTAAAAACATATATTTACACAATCGTAGTACAATAAAATATCACAAGCAAATCATATACTTAGTGATGTGTCAAGTCGCTGCCAACTTCGTGTCACGCAGGACACTGCCATACCTCGTCATGATACTCCTTCTCCACCGTGTCCTCAGACACCCTTATCTCTGTGTTACACACACCATCGCTCAGGGTCACTCACGACACCTTCTCTGTGCCACATGGCACGCCCCCTGCATCATGAACCATTCTCTATTACAATCCTGTACAACGCGTCTTGACCTACACCAAATACACGACAACTTGTGTCGTGCCACCGTCACAAACTCTCTGCATACACCACTAAAACCCTGACACTCCGGTTAACAATCTCCGGTTAACAATCTCCGGGTACAGTCTCGGGTACAGTCTCAGGTACATCGTTTATTATGGTCAAACTGGTAAAAGTCTTGAACTAAGATTAAAACAACATAAATATAGCATTAGAACTGGACAAGATTCTAATGCTCTATTTATTCATGTGAGAGATTTTAACCATCCAATTGATTTTCAAAATGCTGAGAAGTTTGTATCAAGCATGTCCATGGTTGAGAGAAATATAATAGAATCATGTTTCATTAAAAGCAGTTTTGAAAATAATATGAATATTTCTTTTGGTTTATATAAATTGGATTCAATTATAATTAATACAATTTGGGAAGAATTTAATGATAAATTGGACTAATCTTAATTCTTGGGAAGAGTTTCAGGTCCTTTCTTATGTTCCTCTTCACAGAGTCGTGCGATGTTACGCTACTGTGAGGTGTAGTCTTTGTTAGTGTGAGGTGTAGTCCCTTATATAAGCCCTTCTTGTCATGTTTCCTGTTATAGTTCCTTGATAATGTGAGTAGTCACGAAAGCGCTTGGAATTCCTCTATTTTTCATAGTGGTTGTCTTGCATATATATATATATATATATATATATATATATATATATATATATATATATATATATATATATATATATATATATATATTATTTATATATTTTATTACATAATAGGTACAAAGATTTGAGAGATACATCGTTGATATAAAGATGGCATATACAGTACACGAGGTGAGAGATACATGTCTAGTACATATTGTTACATCTTTGTCACTGATTATAATGCGAAAATCTCATCCAGCTCTTCCGAGCTGGTGCGCGTGCCAGAATACAGCATGCATTACCCCTCTGAACAGCAGCGCTGAGTCGCTGGAACAGAAAACTAGCTGCCCTGGGATCCCTAGTTACCCTGTTGAGTCTTTTGCCCAGCTCCTTGAGGAACTTAGATGCACTCTTTCCCCATGAGCCAAGGGTCTCTGAGCCTATGGGAACAAACATATAATGATGGGCAAGTTCTCCATATTTTCTCGACTTCTGGGACTCCTGAAGGTGGCAGCAGCCCCTCCTTCCTCCCTGGTGTACTGGAGATAGGTATCAGCCAAGGTAGATGCACATGTGTAGTCCCACACCACCTGCTTGCCGTCTGTCCAGGCTTGAAGGGTGATACCATCTGGACGCTTTTGGTTGCCATCAGATCTGCATAGTTGGGGTGGTTCCCTTACTGCTGGGCATCCGGCTGTTGTGAGGCTCCTCTTGATAATGTTATTAACCTCTTCATGTCTTGCAATCTTTCCCTCGGATTTACGACACACAAGACCATGGTACCCGAATCGGTCTGCTGCTTCACTGCCACAAATACACCTGTGTTCGGCGAGAATAGGGGCGGCAAGTCGAAGGGCAACACCAATGCGGATGGTCTGTGGGTCGAGGCGTGTGCCAAGGCTGGAGTTGGGAACAGCCAAAAGAAAGTCCCCTGCATGATGAGCTCTCACTGCAAGTAGTCGGGCTCTATCCTTCCCTGACACACTCTGAAGCATTGCTGAGGCTATATTCTCTACTATTGGGCCATCCCAGTGCGACTGTTTGTATATATATATATATATATATATATTTATACATATATATACCGGGTAAAGTATATGTTAGAGTAGTTATGGAAGGATAGTGGATGTGTGGACCAACTGTTTACATTGAAGCATGGAGAGACGTAAGGAAGTTTTCGTTGCTTATATGGATTTAGAAAAAGACATGATACTGTGAATAATGGAAAAATGCGGAAGATGTTGCAAATGTATGGAATAAAAGGTAGATTATTTAAAGCAATAAACAGCTTTTGTGAGTATAGTGAGAGTATTTAGGGGAGAGCGAGATAATTTTTCATTAAAAGTGGGCCATAGGAGAGATGCGTGGCATCACCATGGTTGTTGGACATATTTTTGGATGGGACTGAAAATGAATTGAACGCTAGGGTTTTGGGGAGAGGTGTTGGACTTAAACAAATGTGAATCTGGTACCGGGTGGGAGTTGGGAGTTTTCTATTTTGCCGATGATGTTGTGTGAGTGTGTGTACTCACCTAATTGTGGTTGCAGGGGTCAAGTCACAGCTCCGCTGAATGTGTGTGTGTGTGTACTCACCTAATTGTGGTTGCAGGGGTCGAGACTCAGCTAATGGCCCCGCCTCTTCACTGATCGCTACTGGGTCCTCTCTCTCCCTGCTCCATGAGCTTTATCATACCTCGTCTTAAAGCTATGTATGGTTCCTGCCTCCACTACATCACTTGCTAGACTATTCCACTTCCTGACTACTATATGGCTGAAGAAATACTTCCTAACATCCCTTTAACTCATCTGAGTCTTCAACTTCCAATTATGGTCCCTTGTTTCTGTGTCCCATCTCTGGAACATCCTGTCTCTATCCACCTTGTGTATTCCACGCAGTATTTTGTATGTCGTTATCATGTCTCCCCTAACCCTCCTGTCCTCCAGTGCCATCAGGCCGATTTCCCTTAACCATTCTTCGTAGGACATTTCCCTTAGCTCTGGAACTAGAGCTGTGTGTGTGTATGTGGTTTCATCTGACTAGAACAACAATGAGCTCAGACTGTGTGGCCTGGTTTTTCCCAAGCATCACCCGAGCAGTGACCAGACTCCCTCAACCAGGAGCTGCTTAATAAGGATGGAACGATGATCTCTCTTATCACGTTGTGCCTCGGAGCCACTACGACCGGGGCACTCAAAGCAACATTTCATCAGCTCTCCATCACATGAATACAACCAAGATGGGCTTTTAAGTCTGTTCAAAAACCCGAGCAAGAGAGAACTCAATTAACAATCAAAACAGTTTTGACTGAGGATTCGAACTAATGTCATAGTTGCTTCTGTCTCATTGCTTTTTACTTGCCTGATAAGGCCTCAGTGTAAGCTGCATTACGCACACAACAGTGTATGTTGTTTTACGAACACCATTGCGTAAGCTGTTTTACGCTTACGCAATGGTGCAAGATATGTTACGAACAGCGGTATAAGTGGTGTTACGCTTCTATAAGTGACAGTGTTATGCTGTAAAAAGCGGGTGAATTTGCACTGTAGAAAGTGGAGGATGTAAGGGAGTAGTCAGTGTGTGATTTGTTCATTACAGCCAGTGGGCGGTGATACACTGCAGCCAGTGGGCGGTGATACACTGCAACCAGTGGGTGGTGATACACTGCAACCAGTGGGCGGCTGATACACTGCAAACACTGGGCAGTGATACACTGCAACCAGTGGGCGCTGATACACTGCAGGCAGTGGACGGTGATACACTGTAGGCAGTGGGCGGTGATACACTGCAACCACTGGGCGGTGATACACTGCAGGCAGTGGGCGGTGATACACTGCAACAACTAGGTGGTGATACACTGCAGGCAGTGGACGGTGATACACTGCATGCAGTGGACGGTGATACACTGCATGCAGTGGACGGTGATACACTGCAGGCAGTGGGCGGTGATACACTGCAACCACTGGGCGGTGATACACTGCAACCACTGGGTGGTGATACACTGCAACTAGTAGGCGGTGATATACTGCAACCAGTAAGCGGTGATATACTGCAGGCAGTGGGTGGTATTGCACTGCAAGTGGTGAGCGGTGATACACTGCAAGTAGTGGGCAGTGATACACTGCAATCACTGAGCGGTGATACACTGCAATCACTGGGCGGTGATACACTGCAGCCAGTGGACAGTAATACACTACAGCCAGTGGACAGTAATACACTGCAGCCAGTGGGCGGTAATACACTACAGCTAGTGGACAGTAATACACTGCAGCCAGTTTGCGGTAATACACTGCAGCCAGTGGACAGTAATACACTGCAGCCAGTGGGCGGTAATACACTACAGCTAGTGGACAGTAATACACTGCAGCCAGTGGGCGGTAATACACTACAGCTAGTGGACAGTAATACACTGCAGCCAGTGGGCGGTAATACACTACAGCCAGTGGACAGTAATACACTACAGCTAGTGGACAGTAATACACTGCAGCCAGTGGGCGGTAATACACTACAGCTAGAGGACAGTAATACACTGCAGCCAGTGGGCGGTAATACACTACAGCTAGTGGACAGTAATACACTGCAGCCAGTGGACAGTAATACACTGCAGCCAGTGGACAGTAATACACTACAGCCAGTGGACAGTAATACACTACAGCCAGTGGACAGTAATACACTTCAGCCAGTGGGCGGTAATACACTACAGCTAGAGGACAGTAATACACTGCAGCCAGTGGACAGTAATACACTGCAGCCAGTTGGCGGTAATACACTACAGCTAGAGGACAGTAATACACTGCAGCCAGTGGACAGTAATACACTACAGCTAGTGGACAGTAATATACTGCAGCCAGTGGACAGTACACTCACCGTGCAGCCAGCGTGACAGTAATACACTACAGCCAGTGGACAGTAATACACTACAGCCAGTGGACAGTAATACACTTCAGCCAGTGGGCGGTAATAAACCGCAGCTAGTTTACGGGGGCGTACTACATAACCCAGAAAATATATTCTTCCGTTGTTTATGGGTAGACAAGTTAGTACAATTTATTCTGCTCGATATATCCTCGGGCAGTTGTACTTCACACTGTGTTTCTTACAAGACTCTGCACTACACTGAACTCAGCGAATCAGAAAACAGATTGTAAGCATTGTTCTAATACTTTCTGTTTATTCAGACGCTTTAAGTATAATCCCTGGACGGAAGTGGGATTTCCGGGAACTGCTTAACTGGTTATAATTAAGAGTGAACACTTGAGTCAAATACTACTAGCTTATTTCAGCGAATAAATGGAGGAAATATACTCTTTTTAGCTCAGAGTTTTGTGTGTGTTTGGGGAGTATCGTATTCTGGTGTGTTTGGGGAGTATCGTATTCTGGTGTGTTTGGGGAGTATCGTATTCTGGTGTGTTTGGGGAGTATCGTATTTTGGTGTGTTTGGGGAGTATCGTATTCTGGTGTGTTTGGGGAGTATCGTATTCTGGTGTGTTTGGGGAGTATCGTATTCTGGTGTGTTTGGGGAGTATCGTATTCTGGTGTGTTTGGGGAGTATCGTATTCTGGTGTGTTTGGGGGAAGGGTTACACATGTGTTCTCCCTTAGAAAATACCAATGCATATTGTAAACATCATGAAATTGTTCATATTTATGAAACTCTGCGGTTAAGTTAGGTTAGGTAATATTCACTGGGAAACAGGATAAATGCTTCCTGACACATGTCTCGCTCATAATATGACTCGCCAAAAAAAGAAGCTTTCCATCACACGACCGATGCCTTCCGCAGGCGACCCTAATGTTTTGGGTCGCTACGCGATCTGAAAGAGGTTTTTTCCTTACCGCGGAGGTTACCAAAATTGGGGAAACCGTACCCTAGTGGTACGCGAAGAGATTTTCACGCGATACGCCAGTGAGTTATTATTTATTGGGTCCCGTGGTTCGGTTAGCAGCGCACTCAGCTCACATAAGGAGTGTCCGCGGTTCGATCGATCTCCATTAAAGGTGGAAACGTTCGGCATGTTTCCATACACCTGCTGTCTCTGTTCACCTAGCAGTAAGTAGGTACCTGAGTGTTAGTTGACTGGTGTAGGTGGCATGCTTGGGGGGGGTGCACGTATACCTTAGATAGGACTGAACTTTGAAATGAGTTGAGTTAGGATCTGTGTAAAGGAAAAAATAATTTAATTCATTTAAGTACATTAATTATTTCCCAGAAAACGAGAATTTCCCAAATAATTGGACAACCTAGTTTAATAAAAAATAATTTCATTACTGTACATGCATAAAAGTACATTAATAATATCAATAGTCCGTGTGTGGGTTAGGCACTGAGCGCCACAAAGGTGCCAATACACTTAGCTGAGCGAGTGAGCTCAATTCGCTTCTCTTTATAACTAGACCCAATCTCAAATTTTCTGCAAAAATCTCGTTGACAGGGATTAGCATGTGCAATTAGCGTAACTTAATTAGAACAAATAGGTCATTAGGTAAACCTCCAGTTAGTATCATGCATCAGCGTTCCACAGACCACCCAATAGAAGTGAAATCACTGTGTTGTGTGGACTATCCAGTATCAGTGAGCTGGCCACAGCCGAGTCTGTACACCATTACAGACAAACTTAACCTGAGTAATAATGAACTGTCATTACTCTCTGTTTATAGTTTTTTCAATTTTCCTTTATTTATTTTCTTATTAGTTATTTTAATTTGAGTTTTAGCATGTGTTAAGATCTGGATTATATTTTGTTTCCTGTACTTAAATGGAATACTCTGCTTTCCTCACTAATATATAAAATTGATAAGATACGCATCCAGCGCTGCCTCTCTCTCATTCTCTTTCTTTCTTGGTTCCTCTTTACCCTTTCCTTTTCTCTCTTACCTTTTGCACGGTTTTTCTTATAAACTTTTGTTTATGAACTTAAATTTACTCAAAGGTCATAAAATATTTTTGTACATTGAATGTTTTTTACGACCTCAGAATAGACTTGACGATGTTGGTTATGAATGACTCGCTGGGTTAATAAAGTTAACATGACTCACGAAATCGTAATGACACGATTGTAAACAAACCATACCACGGGTGGGGTTAGAACCCGCGGTCTAACCCCAGTGACCGGACACATTATCTGACTTGGTAAGTTGAACCTCCATAAGCAAAAGACTCCTCCCTACACTGCTAGCAGTGTATTGTGGTCTAACTGACCATCGTGCACTCTATAGTGTATTGTGGTCTAACTGACCATCGTGCACTCTATAGTGTATTGTGGTCTCAACTGACCATCGTGCACTCCTACGTAGTGGTATTGAAAGCACCGTCTAACTGACCATCATGCACTCTATCAGTTATTATTGTGGTCTAACTGACCATCGTGAGCACTCTATAGTGTATTATTGTGGTCTAACTGACCATCGCTGCACTCTATAGTGTATTATTGTTCTAACTGACCATCTTGTGCACTCCTTATGTATTATTGTGTCTAACTGACCATCGTGCACCTCTATATGTTATTATTTGTGCTACCATCACACTCTAGATTCCACTGACCTCCCTGTTGTGTACACCCTCCTCTATAGTGTGATTATGTGACTTCGTAATGGTCTCGACCATCGTGCACTCTATAGTGTATTATTGTGTCTAACTGACCATCGTGCACTCTATAGTGTATTATTGTGGTCTAACTGACCATCGTGCACTCTATAGTGTATTGTGTTAACTGACCATCGTGCACTCTATAGGTATTGTGGTCTAACTGACCATCGTGCACTCTATAGTGTATTGTGTCAACTGACCATCGTGCACTCCAAGTGTATTATGTTCTAACTGACCATCGTGCACTCTATAGTGTATTGTGGTCTAACTGACCATCGTGCACTCTATAGTGTATTGTGGTCTAACTGACCATCGTGCACTCTATAGTGTATTGTGGTCTAACTGACCATCGTGCACTCTATAGTGTATTGTGGTCTAACTGACCATCGTGCACTCCCAAGTGTATTATGGTCTAACTGACCATCGTGCACTCTATAGTGTATTGTGGTCTAACTGACCATCGTGCACTCTATAGTGTATTGTGGTCTAACTGACCATCGTGCACTCTATAGTGTATTGTGGTCTAACTGACCATCGTGCACTCTATAGTGTATTATGGTCTAACTGACCATCTGCACTTATGTGTATTATTGTGGTCTAACTACCATCGTGCACTCTATAGTGTATTGTGGTCTAACTGACCATCGTGCACTCTATAGTGTATTATTGTTTCTAACTAACCATCGTGCACTCTATAGTGTATTGTGTCTAACTGACCATCGTGCACTCTATAGTGTATTATTGTGGTCTAACTGACCATCGTGCACTCTATAGTGTATTATTGTTTCTAACTAACCATGGCGCAATACACAGTGAAGGTCATACTCGTACTTGTCTTTATCTTCTTCTACCAAACATCCTCGACAAGAAACTTATTCTCTAACCACAGGCTTTGTTTACCGTATGTCACTTTTGATATTATGTTGATGTGTCCTAGATATCCATGTGCTCTAGTGTCTTAGGTCAATTCGTCAGTTTTATTTATCAGATTATAATGATATTAAGGGTAATCGACCACGGCCTTCTGTACACTACCTGAGTATCTAACTACCATCGGCTCTAACTCAGCTAACTACCATTCCCCAACACTGATGTGTCTACTCAAGCTGAATTCCTTTCACTCATCGACACCACCTCCGGTTGTGTGTGGCTGGCCAGTTCACTGGGCAGCTGGTGGCCATCCCGTCGATTCTCTAGGTCGACTTCTCTCCACCCATCAGCACCATTACGTATCTCTTTTCTCTTCCAAGGGAAGCCTCAGGATCCCGATGCCACGGTATATTACACCTTACATCCATCCTTTCTTAACCCCCTCCTCTCCCGCTCCCTGTGGGCCTACCTGAGCGTCCGAGAACACGTTGGGCCCCACCACCGTCAGCCAGACACTGACCGGCCTACCCCAAGCTGCACGGCAGACGCTGGGCACCCCTCCGTAGGCCACGCGCCTACCCTTTCAGAACAACATGTTTATGGCTGCGTGTAAGAACTGGCCGCGGAACTTTACGAGTTTATGGTCCGTTTATTAACATTCAAAGGAGTTGATAGTTGATTTGCTGATTTCCTGGCAAGATCATAGGCCCTTACTTCTGAAGGTCGCTGGAAATTGTGTTTGAGTGTGTGTGTGTGTGTATGTGTGTGTGTGTACCCACCTATTTGTGGTTGAAGGGGTCGAGTCATAGCTCCTGGCCCCGCCTCTTCACTGATTGCTACTAGGTCCTCTCTCTCTCCTTGCTCCATGAGCTTTATCAAACCTCGTCTTAAAACTATGTATGGTTCCTGCCTCCACTACGTCACTTTCTAGGCTATTCCACTTCCTGACAACTCGATGACTGAAGAAATATTCCTAACATCCCTTTGACTCATAGGAGTCTTCAACTTCCATTGTGCCCTTGTTTCTGTGTCCCCTCTCTGGAACATCTTGTCCTGTCAACCTTATCTATTCCTCGCAGTATTTTATATGTCGTTATCATGTCTCCCCTAACGCTCCTGTCCTCTAGTGTCGTCAGGCCGATTTCCCTTAACCTTTCTTCGTAGGACAATCCCCTTAGCTCTGGAACTAGTCTTGTTGCAAACCTTTGCACTTTCTCTAGTTTCTTGACGTGCTTGACCAGGTGTGGGTTCCAACTGGTGCTGCATACTCCAGTATGGGCCTGACGTATATGGTGTACAGAGTCTTGAACGATTATTGTGAGGTAATGGAACGCTATTCTTAGGTTTGCCAGCCGCCCGTATGCTGCAGCAGTTATCTGATTAATGTGTGCCTCAGGA
>WNWK01016568.1:0-44576 GCA_009830355.1 Cherax destructor
CAGGATGGTAGTACCTCCCTGGGCGGTTGCTGTCTACCAACCTACTACCTAGGATCCATAGTACATCTTTCCTTTCAACACGTCGGCCGTTTCCCACCGAGGCAGATGGGCCCAAAAGGAAAACGAAAGTTTCTCCTTTTACATTTAGTAATTTATTCAGGAGAAGGGGTTACTAGCCCCTTGCTCCAGGCATTTTAGTCGCCTCTTACGACACGCATGGCTTATGGAGGAAGAATTCTGTTCCACTTCCCCATGGAGATAAGAGGAAATAAGAACAAGAACTAGTAAGAAAATAGAAGAAAACCCAGAGGGGTGTGTATATATATGCTTGTACATGAATGTGTAGTGTGACCTAAGTGTAAGTAGAAGTAGCAAGATGTACCTGAAATCTTGCATGTTTATGAGACAGAAAAAAAGACACCAGCAATCCATAGTACATATCTACAACAAAAGAAAATAAAGAATAGTACATCTAATGACTGCTGCAGGACAGGTGGTGTAAGGTGCATATGTCCTCAGAAAAGGTATAGCTACTGGCCACATATTTAAGCTTACAATGTAATCTGTATCACCAATGTATCTGTGTAAGAGAGAAGAAACAACACACCATGTGCTGGGCAGCCATAGTCCTACTATGTTGTTGTTGTTAAGGGCCCCCTGAGGTGGTGCAGTATTGTGTCCTGCTGCTGCTCCCCACAGGAGCAGTATCACTACAGTGAGATAGGGGTAAATGAGTCAGTGATACAAGGAAAGGAGAGCTGGTTGTGGAACATAGTACCTTATCTTGGATAGTATTCCTATGGTCTTGGAGACTTTCTTGGAAATTTGTTGTATATGTGTCTGAATTTTGAGGCCACTGTTAAGGTGGATTCCTAAGAATTTTTCCCTCTGTGAGTTTTGTGACAAGTAATCCGTTTATTATGTTAAGTGGAACATTTGTAGCTCTGTCCCCAAACTGAATGAAATAGGTTTTATCAATATTGAGAGTAAGCTTGTTAGTCATCATCCAGGTAGATATTTTCTGTAATTCAGCATTTACAGTGTTGGCTAGTATGACTGGGCATGGGTGAGAGAAGACGTATGTAGTGTCATCTGCAAATAGTATGGGTTTGAGTAGTTGAGATGCATTTGGTAGGTCATTTATGTAAATGAGAAAGAGAAGTGGGCCAAGAACACTTCCCTGCAGGACACCAACTGTAATTGTTTGTGTGGAAGATTTAGCTCCATTTGTGTACACATATTGGTTTCTGTCACTAAGGTATGACTTTAGGTAGTTGAGGGAGTGCCCTCTTATACCATAGTGTGATAATTTTAAGTGTAACAGATCATGGTCAACTGTATCAAAAGCTTTACATAAATCAATGAAGATTCCCAGTGGGATTTCTTTTTTCTCGAGAGCAGTGTATATTATTTCTAGCGTGTGTATAATAGCATCATTTGTGTTTTTATTAGGCCTGAAACCAAAGTGACAGGGGTTGAGTATGTTGTGGGAGATGAGGTAGGAATAGATCTGCCTATGAATTAATTTTTCAAAGATTTTGGAGAGAAGGGGTAAGTTAGATATTGGCCTATAGTTATTCAGGTCTGTTTGATCTCCTCCTTTATGTATGGGGGTAACCCTCGCTATTTTGAGTATTGATGGGAAGGTGGAGGATTCGATGGATTTGTTAAAGTGTGTTACAATAATTGGTGATAGTACTTGAGAAGCTTTTTTGTATATAAAAGGTGGTAAGTTATTTAGATCTCCTGCCTTGTTTTTTAATGTGTTGATAACAAGTGAGACTTCTGTTGGGTTGGTCGGATCTAAGAATAGTGTATTCGGGTAGGTGCCAGTGAGGTAGTCGTTAGGTGTAGTGTTTGAACTTGGGATTTTGCTTGCCAGCCTTTTTCCTATGGAGGAGAAGAAAACATTGAGTCTGCTGTTTCAGTCGCTGGATCATACAGTAATCAACTGTTGTATAATACTGCCACAAGCTACTTGGTAATACAGTCACAATCTGTAGGGAGTAGGGGTTCATCTGGTTTTGTTAGTTTGATTGTTCTGTTTCTGGATATGTTTTTAGTTCCTAGAATTTCAGATAGGGTTTCCAGGTCTTTTTCATATCACCTTTTAGGTTATGTAATCTGTTCTCATAATACAATTTTTTTGACCTTCTTATCAGGCTGGTTAGGTTTGATGAGTAACGTTTCATTTGGTCTCTTGTTATTTGACCCATTCTGTACTGTTTTTCATATAGGTGTTTTATATTAATGGATTTGAGAATGCTGGGTGTTAGCCAGGGACTGTTTAGTCTCTTAGCTGTGATCTGTTTAGTTTTTTTAGGGCAATGCATGTTATAGAGGTATTGGGTCTTTTTTAGAAAATTATTAATACATATGTCAGTATCTGTATACGTAGATGTCTAACTCGGTTTGCCAGTCGATGTTTGACATAGCTGTTATGAAGTTATTAACAGCTGACTCATTATGTAGTCTGAAGGTAACTTTAGTAGTCTCTTGGGGTAATTTACCTGGTTGGTTATGAGAAAGGTAGGGTAGTGGTCTGTGGTATTATCTGTGATTATGCCTGATTTTAAAGAGGATATGGTGTTAATCCAGATGTGTCCAATAGGGAGGCACTAGTCTCAGAGATTCTTGTTGGTTTTGTTACTGTTGGTAGCAGCAAGCAGTTGCCCATAGTGTTTGTGAATTCAGTTACTTGTATGTCCTGATCTTGTAGGAGATTCATATTGAAGTCTCCTGTAAGTATTAAGTGGTCTTTGTTCAAGTGTGCATCAGTAATCATACTTCCTAATTTTTCACAAAATTGGCTAATATTTGATTGTGGTACTCTGTAGATGTTTATCACTGTGAGAGGTTTTTGTAGGTACAGTCATACCTCGGTTAACGATATTAATCCGTCAGAGAGGGCATATCTGTAACCGAATCAATCGTTATCCGAATCAATTTTTCCCATAAGAAATAATGGAAATAAAATTAATCCGTTCCAGACTTCCAAAAGTAGTAAAATAAAATATTTTTTAGAACTTTTTGACATTAAATAATGCACAATTTAATGAACATTAAAGAAATACATGTAAATATAGTACAATAACATGTCACTTACATTTATTGAAGAGTTGTTGATGTGTGGAGGACGGGAGGAGGGGAAAGGATGGAGTATAGTATGCTAGTGTTTGGAAGGGGAATCCCCTTACATTAACACTGCAGGTGGCAAGTTCTTTTCTGGGGTTACTGGCCTTTTTCTTTTAATGCCACTAGGACCAGGTTGAGAGTCACTGGACCCCTCTCTAACCAAAAATCTGTCCAGGGAGCTCTGTGTCTGGCGATTCTTTAACACATTCCTGAAATGAGACACCACTGTGTCATTGTACAGGTTGCCAGCACGGCCTGCAACAGCATGGTTAAGGTGATATTCATCCATAAAGCCTTGCACATCAGTCCATTTGGCACAGATCTCCCTAATCCTTGAAGAAGTCACCTTCTTCCATCTCTGTTCCACCTCCTCCTCCTCTGAACCATTGTCCTGACCTGTGGTCTCTTGTTCCAGTTGCTGTTGAAGCTCTTGCAGATCTTCAGTGGTTAGCTCTTCCTTGTGCTCCTCCACCAACTGTTCCACATCCTCACCACTCACCTCCAACCCCATGGACTTGCCCAGTTCCACAATTTCTTCCACAACAGGCTCAGGCTCAGGCTCAGGGTTCTGAGGCTCAGCCCCAAAACCTTCAAAATCTCTCTCTAGGACACAGTCTGGCCACAATTTTCTCCAGGCAGAGTTCAAAGTCCTGGTAGTCACTCCCTCCCAAGCCTTACCTATAAGGTTTACACAATGCAGGATATGGAAATGGTTTTTCCAAAAGTCTCTTAGGGTTATATTCATGTCTGTGGTCACATCAAAGCACTTTTGAGACATTGCTTTGGTGTAGAGTTTTTTAAAGTTGGAAATGACCTGCTGGTCCATGGGCTGGGGGAGAGGAGTGGTATTAGGGGCAAGAACTTCACTTTGATGAATTTAAAGTCCTCCACAATTTTCTCTACCAAGTTTGGAGGATGACAAGGAGCATTGTCCATTATCAGGAGGCACTTAAGTGGCAAATTATTTTCCTGGAGATATTTCTTCACACTGGGGCCAAACACGCCATTGAACCACTCTAAGAAAATGTCCTTTGTGACCCATGCCTTTTTGTTAGACTTCCACATCACACACAAGTTAGACTTGGTGATACCGCATCTGCCAAACACTCAGGGATTTTCAAAAAGATACACCAGTAAAGGCTTCACTTTGCAATCACCACTGGCATTAGCACAAAGCATCAAAGTTAGCCTGTCTTTCATAGGCTTATGTCCTGGCTGTGCCTTTTCCTCCTGAGTAATGAAGGTCCTGTTGGGCATTTTCTTCCAAAACAGGCCTGTTTCATCACAATTAACCCTTTGACTGTTTCGGACGTATATATACGTCTTACGAGCCAATGTTTCGGATGTATTTATATGCCTAAATTCTAGCGGCCTCAAATCAAGCAGGAGAAAGCTGGTAGGCCCACATGTGAGAGAATGGGTCTGTGGTCAGTGTGCGCAGTATAAAAAAAATCAGGCAGCCACTGGTGCATTGTGGGAACACCATTTCATTAGTCCTTGTTCAGCATGCCTAGCGGTAAGAATTATTTGATTCCTTGGCGCATCTGGGACATTTCTCTTCCTCAATGATAGCTCTAACACAGATGGAAGTGTCTCTGAAGATAAATTTCATGGTTTTGAGGAGTTTGTGACCGAAAGCAATGCCCAGGATACCAGAAGGAAGGAAGGAAGAAAGAAAGAAAGTAAGGAAGGAAGAGATGTGAGGAAGGAATGAAGGAAAGAAGAGATGAGAGGAAGGAAGGAAGGAAAGAAGAGATGAGAGGAAGGAAGGAAGGAAAGAAGAGATGAGAGGAAGGAAGGAAGGAAAGAAGAGATGAGAGGAAGGAAGGAAAGGAAGAAGGAAGTAAGTAAGAAAGAAAGAAAGAGAGAAAGGAAGGAAGGAACAAAAGAAGTAAGAAATAAAGGAAGGAATGAAGGAAGGAAGGCAGGAAGAGATGAGAGGAAGGAAGGAAGGAAATATGTAAGAAAGGAAGGCAGAAAGAAAGGAAGGAATGAAGGAAAAAAGGAAGCTAGGAAGGTAGGTATGAAGGAAAGGAAGGAGGTTGTGGAGAAGAAGACATGGGTCCCCTTTTGTGGTGACAGGTTGACAGGCAGTGTGGGGGTGGTGAGTAATGGTATAATATGTCATTTTGACAGCTGCCTTACCCTGACTCAGCAAATTTAGATGTCCCAACCCCCCCACACACACACACACACACACATAGCTTGGAGCTTTGAAGTGCTAATTGCAGTTGATGGAAAGTGTCTAGTCATTATATATGTGTATATATATTATAGAACAATAGTAATAAACAATTTTTTTTATTGTTGGTTGGTGTAAACAAGTTTTGTAAACAATATAATGATACTAATGTTTGTGCGATTATTGTGTTGCATACAACGAGTGTATATATTTATACATTGCACCTTACTTTGGTCTCGCAGGCCACATAAGTTATGTAAAAAAATAAAATAGTGAAAAAAACAAGAAACTTACGAAAGGAAGTAAACCAAAGTTTACCGGGTGAGCGGCATTCGCCGCTGTTGCCATACGCGGCTCATTTTTTGCCAACTTTACGCCTCTATATCTCGGTAAATACTGATCGCAAAATTTTTTGGGGGATTTAAACAATCAGAAAAATAATCTTAACATTTTGGTAAGAAATTTTTTTTTTTTTCGAATATTTCCCGACATAGAATGACAGTTTCAGAGAGGGGCCTCCAACAGTCAAAGGGTTAAACACTTGTTGGGGGAGGAATTGTTCAGCCTCTATGTACTCCTGGAATTCAGGCACATATTTTTCAGCCGCACTTTTGTCACAACTGGCTGCCTCACCATGCCTCACAACACTATGTATGCCATTTCGATTCTTAAATTTTTGAAACCAGCCTCTGCTGGCTTTAAATTCGCTCACTTCAGCACTCGTTGCAGGCATTTTCTTAATGAGATCATCATGCAACTGCCTTGCTTTTTCACATATTATTGCCTGCGAAACAGTATCTGCTGCTAACTGTTTCTCGTTGATCCACACCAGCAACAAATTTTCCACATCTTCCAGCACTTGCGATCTCTGTTTTGTGATTGATCACAAATGCACCTTTCGCAACAACAGCTTCCTTGATTTTATGTGTATTTCCCTTGGCCACAATGGTAGCGATGGTAGAATAGGCTTTACCATGCATGCAGCCTGGCCAGCTCAGTGATACGCACTCCACTTTCATATTTTTCTATTACAGTGGTCCCTCGGTTTTCGCCGAAAATTCGTTCCAGAATGCTGCTCAAGTGCCATTACCGAACGAATTTACTTCCTTAAGAAATAATGTCACGTAGGTTAGTCTATTTCAGACCCCCAAAAATACACTTGCAACAGCACTTACGAAAATACACTTACATAAATATTCGAGTTTGGAGATGCACGAAAACAGAGGGACCACTGTATCTCCTACTTCAGTTCTACTGTATTTCTGAGCCTCTTTGCCACAGGCTTAGCACTAGGAGCTTTCCTTGGACCCATGGTAGCTTATTTAGCAGTTGCAAGCACTAAAAACAGTAGAATAATGACAATATACTGGTATGAATGCGTGGGTGGAGTGGGTGGTGGTCGCTCTCACTTGTAAACAATAGCACACTGACGCTCCCTGGAGTGCCCGCACAGCTGGGCGCCACGCGGACGCGTCCGGGACGAATATCGTAAACCGAAGCAAACATCGTTAACGGAGTCACTATTTTGACATAAAAATGTATCGCTAACCGAATTTATCGCTATCCGACGCCATCGTTAACCGAGGTATGACTGTATTTGGATTTAAACTTAGCTATTAAATATTCTCAATGTTCATCTCTTGTGCAAGTATTGTTGATCCATTCAAGCTGGTCTGAGTAGTATATAGCTGTGCCACCCCCTTGTTGGTCTGGCCTACAGTTGTGTATGGCTGTGTAACCAGGAATGGCATAGATATCTGTAGTATTAGTATTAGAATTAGGCTTTATCCAGGTTTCAGTGAAAGCAATGATGGACATACTGGCCTGCAGGGAATTTAATAATGCTTTGAGATCATCGTAATGTTTGCTTAAAGATCTGACATTGTAGTTAAAGACAGTTATGTTATTGTTGGCTCTGAGTAGTGCTTTTGCTTGTTCTGCTGTGTAATAATTACAGTTGCTGTAATAAGAGGTTGATATCAGGATCAATGTTTGAAATCATAAGATTGAGTGTGATTCTATAATTAGACTTAAGAATAGAACAATGTTAAAAGAGCTCTTGGCACGTGAATTAGTACCTTAGTTAATTTTTACAAATGTGAATAAATGAACTATGGTAGTTATTTTAAAGCTAAAAATAAAGGAACTAGGGAATATAATAGTAAACAATGAAGTTAGCACCTTAATTATTTTAACAAATGTTAATATATGAACTGTGGCAGTTAGTTAACTCTAAAATAAAGGAGCTAGGGAATATAATAGTAAACAATGAAAGTAAAACACTGTAGCACCTGAATTAGCACCTTAATTATTTTTTAAAGCTTAGAGTAAAGGAGTTACTGGATGAAAGGCAGTACAGTGGAACCCCAACTTTCGAACTTAACCCTTTCAGGGTTTCGGCCGTACTAGTACGGCTTACGCACTGGGGTTTTCCACGTACTAGTACGCATAAATTCTAGCCCCTTCAAATTAAGCGGGAAAAGGCTGTTAGGCCTAGAGGTGAGAGAATGGGTCTGAGTGGTCAGTGTGCGCAGTAGGAAAAAAATCGGGGAGCCAGTGGTGCATTGTGGGAACGCCATGTTAGTACACCTTGTCCACCATACCTCACGGTAAGAAACTCCTCACTCCTCGGCGAATTGGAACACCTCTGTCCCCACTGACAGTTCTAACAGTGATGGGAGTGTCAGTGATGATGACTTTCAAGGTTTTGAGGAGGTTGTGACCGAAACTAGTGACCATAATACCGGTAATATTGAGGAAAACCCAGACGACTCTCAGCCTTCAACATCCGGTGCTGTGGCGTCTTGTTCACATGCTGTTGTACCAGAACGAAAGAGGAAACTCTTATTTACTAATATTCAGGACTCTGATGTGAGCAATGGTGATGATAGTGATAGTGAATATGAACTCCATGCTCTTCAAAACAGTTCCAGTAGCGAGAGTGGAGTGGAATATTCCCCAGTGAAGCGTCAGTATATATGATGGTATATGTGCTCTGGTAGCGTGCCATATGCTGTTCCAAGGGGAAGGAGTACATCCCGTGTGCGTACAACAGGAACAGATAGTGAAAATGAAGATGATAGTGTTGCAATTGGGATAAGAAATGTGCATACATGTGGTGGTGCCAGGTGCGAGGCACCAGCAGAGGACCATGTTGGCACCGATGCTGCTAACTCACCAGACCTACAACAAAGGCAACCCTCACCCAAACAACCACAACCTCCACTCCCACAACCTCCACAACCACCTTTCAATATCCAGTACCCACCAGCAGACCGCACATGGGATTGGCAGGAAGCTGACAATTTTATTCCCAATCCCCATCAGTTTGATGAAAGTCACAGTGGAATACGCACATCTTGTCTACTTGGGAACAATGCCACTGAACTGGAATGTTTCAAGTTATTCTTTGACGAACCCCTGATGGAAATTATTGTCAGGGAAAGCAACACATACTACGAGTACACCATGGCAAGCACAATACTTTCACCAAAATTACGCCTCCACAAGTGGAAAGAGACAACTGTGGCTGAGATGTATCTTTTCTTTGCCACAATAATGCTTATGCCACATGTGTATAAGCACAGTACTCACCTAATTGTGGTTGCAGGGGTCGAGACTCAGCTCCTGGCCCCGCCTCTTCGCTGTCCGCTACTGGGTCTCTGCTCTCCCTGCTCCATGAGCTTTATCATACCTTGTCTTAAAACTATGTATGGTTCCCGCCTCCTCTATATCATTTGCTAGACTATTCCACTTCCTGACTACTCTATTGCTGAAGAAATGCTTCCTAACATCCCTTTGACTCATCTGAGTCTTCAGCTTCCAGTTGTGCCCCTTGTTTCTGTGTTCCCTCTCTTGAACATCCTGTCACTATCCACCTTGTCGATTCCCTGCAGTATTTTGTATGTCATTATCATGTCTCCTCTAACCCTTCTGTCCTCCAGTGTTGTTAGTCCTATTTCCCTCAACCTTTCTTCATAGGACAGTCCCCTGAGTTGTGGAACTAGCCTTGTCGCAAACCTTTGCACTTTCTCTAGTTTCTTGACGTGCTTGACAAGATGTGGGTTCCAAACTGGTGCTGCATACTGTAGAAGTAATAGTGGAAATAAATGGTATAAAATACCGACACAATGGAAAAATATATAAACACATAAGCAGTATGATGTGATCCTTTATTGACAACGTTTCGTCCACGCAGTGGGCTTTATCGAGTCACAGACAGATCTACCTGGAAAAAGAGTAACATGAATATTTATAAGATTTAATCAGGTGGAGAATGCTGCATGTGACAGTCTTCAAAGTAGTGTGATAGTTTAAAACCTTGTGTGACTTAAAGGACCTGCAGTGTTCCATTCTTGAGTTCTATGTGGGATAGCGATGAAGAAGTTTCTTGGCAATAGGTTCAGCTATGTTGTAAAAGCCGTTGTTCTGGTTGAAGTTGTTGGATATGCAGATAAGTGATGATTCTAGGATTCTTCGGTATTGAGTGTTGTCTTCTCTGGCGATGAGTCTTGCGTTTCTGTAGTTGATTAAATGGTTGTGTGAATTCTAGTGTTGAACACAGGCATTCCTTGAGTCGTCAGATCTGCCTGCGTACTGGTGTTCTGAAATGTGTGTTTGGAGGTCTCTGGATGTTTCGCCGATGTATAATTTGCTGCAGCCATTACAAGGGATTGTGTATACCCCTGCAGTGGATTGAAGCTTGTCCTGTCTGTTACTGGTAATGTCCTTGATGGTGGTGGATGTGGAGGTGGATACTCGGAATGAGGTATTGGAAAAAATGTTGGAAACGTGTTTGGAAATGGAGTTGGTGGGGAGGACTATGTATCTCTTCTCAGCAGTGTCTTCTCTGGGTGTGTTGAAGATGTTTAATGCCCGTCGTCTACAGTCTCTAATGAAGTGACGAGGATAGTGAAGTTTGGAAAAAACTTGTTCAATGAGGGAGCATTCTTCTTCAAGGAACTCACTGCTGCAGATTCTGAGTGCGCGCAGGAAAAAGCCTATAATTACACCACATTTAGTTTTGGTGTCGTGGTGAGAGTAGAAGTGGAGAAGATCGTGTTGATTGGTAGGTTTTCGATAAGACTTTAAAACGAAGTTCATGGTCAGCTTTGCAGAGAAGAACATCAAGGAAAGGAAGAGAGTTGTCGACTTCTTCTTCTAGCGTAAACTGGATTGATGGCTCGACCTGGTTGAGCTTGTGTTGGAGAGCTTGAACGTTGAAGCGTCTGGGAGTTATGATGAGAATGTCGTCAACATAACGGAGCCAGGTGACGGAAGAGGGAATAATAGTGGAAAATCGCTCGGCTTCCAAATGTTCCATATATAGGTTCGCAAGGACGGCACTAAGTGGCGATCCCATGGGTAGTCCAAAAGTTTGCTGAAAGAGTTGATTTTCGAAAGAGAAACATGTAAAGCCCACACATAGTTCAACAAGGTCGATGAAATCGCTGGCTGGAAGAGGAAGATCAAGCGAGTCGTCAATTTTCCTGCGCAAAAGATCGATAGCTTGTGTAGTAGGTACTTTGGTGAATAGAGATGTTACATCAAGGCTGGAGAGTTTCTTGTTCCTGATGTTGATGTTGCGAATGCGATTGAGAAGGTCACCAGAGTGTTTGAGATGTGCTGGACTGATGGTGCCCAAAAGTTTAGAAAGGTGTTTAGCGAGAATTCCTGAGATTTGGTGGGAGCACTGCCTATTCCCGAGGATATGGGCCTCAATGGGATACCTGGTTTGTGAGTTTTTGGCAGACCGTACATTCTGGCAGGTCTGGGGTTGCTGGGAATGGTGTGTAGAAGTTTCTTTCCTTGTTCTGAGTCCCTCAGAATGCGGCGAGTCTTGTGACGAAATGTTTTAGTGAGTTTGTCCACTTGATTAAGTAGATTAAGCATTTTGTTCCTGTAATCGTCAGTGTTCAAGATTACGACACCACCTCCTTTATCAGCGGTGGTAACCCTGATAATTACACTGACGATTACAGGAACAAAATGCTTATTCTACTTAATGACCCAGATACCTACAAACCTCTCACAACTAACCAAGTGGACAAACTCACCAAAACATTTCTTCACAAGATTCGCCGCATTCTGAGGGACTCAGAACAAGGAAAGAAACTTCTACACACCATTCCCAGCAACCCCAGACCTGCCAGAATGTACGGTCTGCCAAAAACTCACAAACCAGGTATCCCATTGAGGCCCATATCCTCGGGAATAGGCAGTGCTCCCCACCAAATCTCGAGAATTCTCGCTAAACACCTTTCTAAACTTTTGGGCACCATCAGTTCAGCACATCTCAAACACTCTGGTGACCTTCTCAATCGCATTCGCAACATCATCATCAGGAACAAGAAACTCTCCAGCCTTGATGTAACATCCCTATTCACCAAAGTACCTACTACACAAGCTATCCATCTCTTGCGCAGGAAAATTGACGACTCGCTTAATCTTCCTCTTCCAGCCAGCGATTTCATTGACCTTGTTGAACTATGTGTGGGCTTTACATGTTTCTCTTTCGAAAATCAACTCTTTCAGCAAACTTTTGGACTACCCATGGGATCGCCACTTAGTGCCGTCTTTGCGAACCTATATATGGAACATTTGGAAGCCGAGCGATTTTCCACTATTATTCCCTCTTTCGTCACCTGGCTCCGTTATGTTGACGACATTCTCATCATAACTCCCAGACGCTTCAACGTTCAAGCTCTCCAACACAATCTCAACCAGGTCGAGCCATCAATCCAGTTTACACTAGAAGAAGAAGTCGACAACACTCTTCCTTTCCTTGATGTTCTTCTCTGCAAAGCTGACCATGAACTTCGTTTTAAAGTCTATCGAAAACCTACCAATCAACACGATCTTCTCCACTTCTACTCTCACCACGACACCAAAACTAAACGTGGTGTAATTATAGGCTTTTTCCTGCGCGCACTCAGAATCTGCAGCAGTGAGTTCCTTGAAGAAGAATGCTCCCTCATTGAAAAAGTTTTTTTCCAAACTTCACTATCCTCGTCACTTCATTAGAGACTGTAGAGGACGGGCATTAATTAAACATCTTCAACACACCCAGAGAAGACACTGCTGAGAAGAGATACATAGTCCTCCCCACCAACTCCATTTCCAAACACGTTTCCAACATTTTTTCCAATACCTCATTCCGAGTATCCACCTCCACATCCACCACCATCAAGGACATTACCAGTAACAGACAGGACAAGCTTTAATCCACTGCAGGGGTGTACACAATCCCTTGTAATGGCTTCAGCAAATTATACGTCGGCGAAACATCCAGAGACCTCCAAACACGCATTTCAGAACACCAGTACGCAGGCAGATCTGACGACTCAAGGAATGCCTGTGTTCAACACCGGAATTCACACAACCATTTAATCAACTACAGAAACGCAAGACTCATCGCCAGAGAAGACAACACTCAATACTGAAGAATCCTAGAATCATCACTTATCTGCATATCCAACAACTTCAACCAGAACAACGGCTTCTACAACATAGCTGAACCGATTGCCAAGAAACTTCTTCATTGCTATCCCACATAAAACTCAAGAATGGAACACTGCAGGTCCTTTAAGTCACACAAGGTTTTAAACTATCACACTACTTTGAAGACTGTCACATGCAGCATTCTCCACCTGATCCAGCATTCTCCACCTGATTAAATCTTATAAATACTCATGTTACTCTTTTTCCAGGGAGATCTGTCTGTGACTCGATAAAGCCCACTGCATTGGTGAAACGTTGTCAATAAAGGATCACATCATACTGCTTATGTGTTTATTTTTCCAGAAGTAATAGTGGAGATAGTCTAATAAGAAGAGAAAAGAGGAGCACTACAGGAGAGATAATTGCCCATGAGGGTGGGATGAAACCCCCATACAACAGAACCCACCTAGGCAGAAGACAGGAAAGGCAATGAAAATACAGTGGTACCTCGGTTTACGATGGTCCCGAAACTCGCCTTTTTATGTAAGTTTATTTTTTTAAATGCTTTTGTAAGTGTATTTTTGGGGGTCTAAAAGGACTAGTCTATTTTACATTATTCCTTATGGGGATAAATTCGTTTGCTAATGGCACTTGAACAGCATTCTGGAATGAAAAAATATCGTAAACTGAGGTACCACTGTATAGGAAAGAGGAAATAACGATCAGGTCAAGCCGTGAGTGTTGTGGTCCAAGTCAGACCAAAACATCATTGTAAGTTTCAGTGTTGTATGTGAGGGTTATTAGTGTCATTGTTCTACCATGAAGTAATGATATGAAATACTTTACTGTCATTGTTTCAGTTGAACCTGTGCATCATGTCTGTACTTGTCTTGATAAAAAATGTTTCAATATAAATTGTGTTTATTTTTTTACTGACAGTTCGGAGCTGTTAATACATCGTTTACGTGTAGACATTCAGCATCTCAAGATGGAAGGCATTCCAGGGCTTGATACTTGTGATCGTATTGTTGGTCTTGGCAAGCATCTGTGTGGAGGAGCCACTGGTAAGAGATATTCATAAGGTTTTATCTTGCTCTCTCCAGTATAAGTCTAGCAATATTATTACATAGTATTATAGTGCAAGATCCCTCATCAGTCACCATGATGACATCATTCCGCTACCACAGTTAGCATAATACGGTAGATGTCGTTCATGACCAGTACATTTATCTAATTTTCAGATTTTCATGAAATTTTTATGAGAAATTGAGAGAAGTATCAGAATGATGTTCCAGAAGTCTAAAAGTGATTACCCAAATTAAAAATGTTTTGCTTGGCATTGCATTACTTAATTACCTTTATCCAAAATAAATGGAAACTGCAAAAGTATTACGTATATATGAGTTTATGTGATTAAGGAAAGTATATATGAATGTCTCTAATTAGAAATTAGTAAAAACATGTTGTGGTTTAAGGAGAATCAGCAGCCAAGGTAACTCATGTCTGGTTTATTTAGCAGATGCCATAATAACAACAGAACAATAGATGTTAAAAACCTAAAGTATATACAGTGGACCCCTGGATTACGTCATTATTTTGTTCCAGAATGCTGTTCAAGTGCCGTTACCAATCGAATTTGTTCCCATAAGGAATAATGTAAATTAGATTAGTCCTTTTAGACCCCCAAAAATACACTTACAAAAGCACTTACAAAAATACACTTACATAATTGTTCGAGTTTGGAGCATAACGTAAACCGGGGGTTCACTGTATAACATGATATCCTAATGCATAGTACAGTGGACCCTCGTTTTTCGTTCACCTCCAAACTCGAACAATTATGTAAGTGTATTTTTGTAAGAGCTTTTGTAAGTGTATTTTTGGGGGTCTGAAATGACTAATATAATTTACATTTGTCCTTACGGGAACAAATTCATTCGGTAACGGCACTTGAACAACATTCTGGAAAGAATTTTCAACGAAAACCAAGGGTCCACTGTATTAAAGTTTATCTTCAGTCCTATGCTATATAATTACAGTAGGGCCCCACTTATATGGCATGCTAGGTTCCAGGCTACCGCCAGAAAACGGACATTGCCGGAAAGCAGAACGCCATTTTTTCCACTTGTAAATGCATATAAATTAATTAATATTAATATTTTTATTTTGATGCATGTTAAAAGTGTACATTGTTATTGGTAGTTACAATTATAAAACTGTAATGCAAGGAGAGCCACTGGCATGCCATGGCATTAGGGGCAGTTTATTCTAAAGACTTATTCACTAAGAACTTAATGCTAGAGAAATTGATTGAGTTTATTCTAGTTCTGTATTATTTTAAATTACAATATGATTATACATACTATTAAAAGACAATACAAGAGAAATTGGTTGAGTTTAATCTAGTTGTATATTTTACTTCAAGTTACAGTATGTTGATGCTATACTAGTATAATAACAATACTAGAAAAAAATATTGAGTTTCATCTAGTTATATATTTTATTTCAAATTAACAAAATGATGATACTATAATATTTTAAATGACAATATGATGATATGAAATTGCAACAAGTGTTAAGGAGGATGACATATAAAATTGAGATTATCTTAAGTAAAATAATATTGGGTTTGAAAGTTTGTTACAGTATGAGTATTTAGTATAGGGTGAGTAGGTGATTTTTGAGAAGAGTCTTGAATTGATTTTCCGACAAGGTTAATTTAATATTTACTGGTAATGAATTCCAGATTCTGGGGCCCTTTATGTGCATAGAATTTTTACATTGGTTAGTATGGACTCGGGGTATGTCAAATAGTGATCTGTGTCTTGTGTCATGGTCGTGGGACCTATTAAAGTTGTTGAGAAAAATTTTGAGCGGAGGGTTGATATTAGCATGTAGAGTTTTATGTATGTAGAAGGCACATGAATAGGTATGAATATTTTTATTGTGAGTAGTTTTAAGGTTCTGAATATAGGTAGAGTATGCTGTCTAGAGTGGGAATTTGTTATCATCCTGACTGCAGCCTTTTGCTGGGTTATGAGTGGTCTAAGGTGATTTAATGTTGTTGAGCCCCATGCACAGATTCCATAGGTGAGATAAGGGTAGATAAGAGAATGATATAGTGCAATGAGAGCTGGTTGTGGCACATAATAGCGTATCTTAGATAATATACCTACTGTCTTTGAGATTTTCTTGGAAATTTGTTGTATGTGTGTTTGGAATTTAAGACTACTGTCAAGGTGGATTCCTAGGAATTTTCCCTCTGTGAGTCTTGTGATGGGTGAACCATTTAGCGTTATGTTAAGTGGAACATTTGTAGCTTTGTTTCCAAACTGAATGAAGTAGGTCTTGTCCGTATTGAGAGTAAGCTTATTTGTCGTCATCCATGTTGATATTTTCTGTAATTCGGCATTAACTGTGTTGGCTAGTATGACTGGATTTGGGTGAGAGAAGACGTATGTTGTGTCATCTGCAAATAAAATGGGTTTGAGTAGTTGTGATGCATTCGGTAGGTCGTTTATGTAAATGAGGAATAGGAGTGGCCCCAGGACACTACCTTGAGGGACACCGACTGTAATTTGTTGTGTGGAAGAGTTCTCTCCATTTGGGTACACGTACTGGCTTCTGTTGTTAAGGTACGACTTTAGGTAGTTGAGGGGGTGCCCCCTAATACCATAGTGCACTAATTTTGTGAGCAATAAATCATGGTCGACTGTATCAAATGCTTTGCGTAGGTCTATGAAGATTCCCAGCGGAACTTCTTTCTTCTCAAGTGCGGTGTATATTAACTCTAACATATGTGTTATAGCATCGTTTGTGCTCTTGTTGGTCCTGAATCCAAATTGACAGGGGTTTAGTACATTGTGTGAGACGAGGTAGGAATAGATCTGTTTATGAATTAATTTTTCGAAGATTTTAGAAAGCAGTGGTAAATTTGAGATTGGTCTATAATTGTTCAAGTCAGTTTGGTCACCTCCTTTGTGGATCGGGGTGACCCTAGCTATTTTGAGAATTGATGGGAAGGTAGAAGACTCAATGGATTTAAATGCCAGATAACAAGTTTACATTAACATGTATCAAGTTAGCAATAGAACTAGGCATTAAAAAAACAATAAAAAGTAAAATACACACACAATACACTCATTACTTACCTCAAAATATTTGTAGTCTTAATGTAGGGCGAGTGGTGAGTAGTATTTATTGTAAGAGGTCAGATGTGGTAGGTATTGTAGCCTGCCTGGCCATCCCACCCACACATAATATACTATGACATTTAAAGCGCCCTATAGTGATAAAATGCATATACACTGCACTCATTATTTACCTTAAAATATTTGTAGTCTTAGTGTAGGGTGAGAGGTGAATAGTATTTATTTGTAGGAAGTCAAATGTGGGAGGTATGGTAGCCCACCTGGCCACCCCACCCACCACTACATTTAAAGTGCCCTAGAGTGATAAAATGCATATACAGTACACTAGAAATGTATCAGATGTGAAAATTTAGATATCCACAGATGCGGATGTGTATGAGGATGTCTTATTTTGAAAATGCTGATGCATATGCAGATATCTGTTTACAGTAAAATGCGGATGTAAGAAATTGTGCGGATGTTTCACAGATGCGGATATCCGATTCATCTCTACTAGGCAGTAGAGATGTATTGGATGTGAAAATTTAGATATCCGCAGATGCTGATGTGCATGAGGATGTCTAACTTACTTATTTTGTGGATGCGGATGCATATGTGGGTATCTGTTTACAGTAAAATGCGGA
The DNA here is from genome assembly GCA_009830355.1 of Cherax destructor. Classification (NCBI taxonomy): domain Eukaryota; kingdom Metazoa; phylum Arthropoda; class Malacostraca; order Decapoda; family Parastacidae; genus Cherax; species Cherax destructor. The sequence goes on from WNWK01016568.1 coordinate 17,532, forward strand.
TGCAGATGTACAAAATTGTGCGGATGTTCCGTAGATGCGGATATCCGATACATCTCTACAGTACACTCATTATTTTTTTTTTTTTTTATTAACACATCGGCCGATTCCCACCAAGGCAGGGTGGCCCGAAAAAGAAAAACTTTCATCATCATTCACTCCATCACTGTCTTGCCAGAGGGGTGCTTTACACTACAGTTATAAAACTGCAACATTAACACCCCTCCTTCAGAGTGCCGGCACTGTACTTCCCATCTCCAGAACTCAAGTCCGCCTGCCGGTTTCCTGAATCCCTTCATAAATGTTACTTTACTCACACTCCAACAGCACGTCAAGTTTTAAAAAACCATATGCCTCCATTCACTCCTATCAAATACGCTCACACATGCTTGCTGGAAGTCCAAGCCCTCGCACACAAAACTTCCTTTACCCCTCCCTCCAACCTTTCCTAGGCCAACCCCTACCCTGCCTTCCCTCCACTACAGATTTATACACTCTCGAAGTCACTCTGTCTCGTTCCATTCTCTCTACATGTCCAAACCACCTCAACAACCCCTCCTCAGCTCTCTGGACAATCGTTTTGGTAATCCCGCACCTCCTCCTAATTTCCAAACTCAATTCTCTGCATTATATTCACACCACACATTGACCTCAGACATGACATCTCCACTGCCTCCAGCCTTCTCCTCAATGCAACATTCATCACCCATGCTTCACACCCATATAAGAGCGTTGGTATAACTATACTCTCATACATTCCCTCTTTACTTCCATGGACAAGGTTCTTTGTCTCCACAGACCCCAAGTGCTCCACTCACCCTTTTCCCTCATCAATTCTATGATTCACCTCATCCTTCATAGACCCATCCGCCGACATGTCCACTCCCAAATATCTGAATACATTCACCTCCTCCATACTCTCTCCCTCCAATCTGATATCCAATCTTTCGTCACCTATTCTTTTTGTTATCCTCATCACCTTACTCTTTCCTATATTCACTTTCAATTTTCTTCTTTTACACACCCGACCAAATTCATCCACCAACCTCTGCAACTTCTCTTCAGAATCTCCCAAAAGCACAGTGTCATCAGCAAAAGCAACTGTGACAACTCCCACTTTGTATTTGTTTCTTTATCTTTTAGCCCAACACCTCTTGCCAAGACCCTCGCATTCACTTCTCTTACAACCCCATCTATAAATATATTGAACAACCACGGTGACATCACACATCCTTGTCTAAGGCCCACTTTTACTGGGAAATAGTGCCCTTCCCTCCTACACACTCTAACCTGAGCCTCACTATCCTCATAAAAACTCTTCACTGCTTTCAGTAACCTTCCTCCTATTCCATACACCTGCAACATCTGCCACATTGCCCCCCTATCTACCCTATCATACGCCTTTTCCAAATCCATAAATGCCACAAAAACATCTTTACTCTTATCCAAATACTGTTCACCTATATGTTTCACTGTAAACACTTGGTCTACACACCCCCTACCTTTCCTAAAGCCCCCTTGTTCATCTGCTATCCTGCTTTCTGTCTTACTCTTAATTCTTTCAATAATAACTCTACCATACACCTTACCAGGTACACTCAACAGACTTCTTCTTTCTTTCAACACGTCGGCCGTTTCCCACCGAGGCAGGGTGGCCCAAAAGGAAAAACGAAAGTTTCTCCTTTTACATTTAGTAATATATACAGGAGAAGGGGTTACTAGCCCCTTGCTCCCAGCATTTTAGTCGCCTCTTACGACACGCATGGCTTACGGAGGAAGAATTCTATTCCACTTCCCCATGGAGATAAGAGGAAATAAGAACAAGAACTAGTAAAAAATTAGAAGAAAACCCAGAGGGGTGAGTATATATATGCTTGTACATGAATGTGTAGTGTGATCTAAGTGTAAGCAGAAGTAGCAAGATGTACCTGAAATCTTGCATGTTTATGAGACAGAAAAAAGACACCAGCAATCATACCATCATGTAAAACAATTACAGGCTTTCGTTTTACACTCACTTGGCAGGACGGTAGTACCTCCCTGGAACTCAACAGACTTATTCCCCTATAATTTTTGCACTCTCTTTTGTCCCCTTTGCCTTTATACAAAGGAACAATACACGCTCTCTGCCAATCCCTAGGTACCTTACCCTCTTCCATACATTTATTAAATAATAGCACCAACCACTCCAAAACTATATCCCCACCTGCTTTTAACATTTCTATCTTTATCCCATCAATCCCAGCTGCCTTACCCCCTTTCATTCTACCCACTGCCTCACGAACTTCCCCTACACCCACAACTGGCTCTTCCACATTCCTACAAGATGTTATTCCTCCTTGCCCTACACACGAAATCACAGCTTCCCTGTCTTCATCAACATTTAACAACTCCTCAAAATATTCTCTCCATCTTCCCGATACCTCTAACTCTCCATTTAATAACTCTCCTCTCCTATTTTTAACTGTCAAATCCATTTGTTCTCTAGGCTTCCTCAACTTATTAATCTCATTCCAAAACTTTTTCTTATTTTCAACAAAATTTGCTGATAACATCTCACCCACTCTCTTATCTGCTCTCTTTTTACATTGCTTCACCACTCTTTTAACCTCTCTTTTTCTCTCCATATACTCTTCCCTCCTTGCATCACTTCTACTTTGTAAAACCTCTCATATGCTAACTTTTCTCCTTACTACTCTCTTTACATCATCATTCCACCAATCGCTCCTCTTCCCTCCCGCACCCACTCGCCTATAACCACAAACTTCTGCTGAACACTCTAACACTACATTTTTAAATCTACCCCATACATCTTCGACCCCATTGCCTACACTCTCACTAGCCCATCTATCCTCCAATAGTTGTTTATATCTTACCCTAACTGCCTCCTCTTTTAGTTTATAAACCTTCACCTCTCTCTTACTTACTGATTCTATTTTCCTTGTATCCCATCTACCTTTTACTCCCACTGTAGCTATAACTAAAAAGTGATCTGATATATCTGTGGCCCCTCTATAAACATGTACATCCTGAAGTCTACTCAACAGTCTTTTATCCACCAATACATAGTCCAACAAACTACTGTCATTACGCCCTACATCATATCTTGTACAGTGGACCCTCGGTTAACGAATACCCCGGAAATCGTGCAATTATGTAAGTATAATTTTGTAAGTTCTTGTGGAAGTGTATTTTTGGGGGTCTGAAATAGACTAACCTACGTGAAATTTTTCCTTAAGGGAGTAAATTCGTTCGGTAATGGCACTTGAGCAGACTTCAGGAGTGAAGTTTACGAACTCGGGGTCCACTGTACAGTGGACCCCCGAGTTCGTAAACCCCGGAAATCGTACACTTATGTAAGTATAATATTGTAAGTGCTTGTGGAAGTGTATTTTTGGGGGTCTGAAATAGACTAACCTACGTGACATTTTTCCTTAAAAGAGTAAATTCGTTCGGTAATGGCGTTTGAGCAGATTTCAGGAGTGAAGTTTTTACGAAACTCGGGGGTCCACTGTATACTTATTTATCCTCTTTTTCTTAAAATATGTATTACCTATAACTAAACCCCTTTCTATACAAAGTTCAATCAAAGGGCTCCCATTATCATTTACACCTGGCACCCCAAACTTACCTACTACACCCTCTCTGCATGTTTCTCCCACTTTAGCATTTAGGTCCCCTACCACAATTACTCTCTCATTTGGTTCAAAAGTTCCTATACATTCGCTTAACATCTCCCAAAATCTCTCTCTCTCCTCTACACTCCTCTCTTCTCCAGGTGCATACACGCTTATTATGACCCACTTTTCGCATCCGACCCTTATTTTAATCCACATAATCCTTGAATTTACACATTCATATTCCCTCTTTTCCTTCCATAACTGATCCTTCAACATTATTGCTACCCCTTCCTTAGCTCTAACTCTCTCAGATACTCCTGACTTAATCCCATTTATTTCTCCCCACTGAAACTCGCCTACCCCCTTCAGCTTTGTTTCGCTTAGGGCCAGGACATCCAACTTCTTTTCATTCATAACATCGGCAATCATCTCTTTCTTATCATCCGCACTACATCCACGCACATTCAGGCAACCCAGTTTTATAAAGTTTTTCTTCTTCTCTTTTTTAGTAGATTTGTACAGGAGAAGGGGTTACTAGCCCATTGCTTCCGGCATCTTAGTCGCCTCATACGACACGCATTGCTTACGGAGGAAAGATTCTTTTCCACTTCCCCATGGACAATAGAGAAAATAAAAAGAACAAGAGCTATTAAGAAAAAGAAGAAAAACCTAGATGTGTGTATGTATATATATGCATGTGCATGCCTGTGTAGTGTGACCTAAAGTGTAAGTAGAAGTAGCTAGATATACCTGTTATCCAGTGTGTTTATGAGACAGAAAAAGACACCAGCAATCCTACCATCATGTAAAACAGTTTCAGGTTTCTGTTTCACAGTCACCTGGCAGGACGGTAGTACCTCCCTGGGTGGTTGCTGTCTACCAACCTACTACCTTACATTAAAATATTTGTAGGGTGAGAAATGAGTAGTACAGTGGACCCCCGGTTTTCGTGATTTTTTTGTTCCGGAATGCTGTTCAAGTGCCATTACCAAACAAATTTATTCCCATAAGGAATAATGTAAAGTAGACTAGTCCTTTTAGACCCCCAAAAATACACTTACAAAAGCATTTAAAAAAATACACTTACATAAAAGGGCAAGTTTGGAGCAGGACGAACACAGGGGGTCCACTGTATTTATTGTAAGAGGTCAGGTGTGGTAGGTATGATAGTCAGGTGTGGTAGGTATGGTAGTCAGGTGTGGTAGGTATGGTAGTCAGGTGTGGTAGGTATGGTAGTCAGGTGTGGTAGGTATGGTAGTCAGGTGTGGTAGGTATGGTAGTCAGGTGTGGTAGGTATGGTAGTCAGGTGTGGTAGGTATGGCCAATCCCACCCACACGTAATATACATTTAAAGCACCCTAGAGTGACAAAATGCATATACAGTGGACCCTCGGTTTTCGTGTTTAATCCGTTCCAGATTAAACACGAAACCATTTTCCCCATAAGAAATAATGTAAATTCAATTAATCCATTCCAGACACCCAGAAGTATTAAAAAAAAAATTGGGGGGCCTTAAAGATAGATTTACATGCACAAAAGAATGAACATTCAACTTGACACTTACCTTTATTGAAGACTGATGTTGCTGGATGGAAGACAGGGAGGAGGGAAGAGAGGCTATTCTTTGAAAGGGGAATCCCCCTCCATAAGGACTCTAGGTACCAAGTCCTCATCTGGGGTCATTTCCCTTTATTGTCTTTTACTGCCACTAGGACCAGCTTGAGAGTCACTGCACACCTGTGACACTAAATATCTGTCCAGAGAGCTCTGATGCTGGCATCTCTTTAAAATGTCCCTAAAATGGGACAAGAGATTGTCATTGTACATGTTGCCGAGACGGATTGCAACTTCTTTGTCAGGGTGATGGTCCTCCACAAATGAATGCATCGTAGTCCACATTTCACAAATCTCCTTAATCTTTGAAGAAGGCACCTTACATCTCTCTTCCTCCTTCATTGAAGCAATTTCCTGAGTTGTGGTGTGATGGTGTTGCACCTCAAGCTCTTGCAGCTCTTCAGTGGTTAGATCTTCATTGTGGTCCTCCACCAACTCTTCCACATACTCACCACTCACATCCAACCCCCATGCAATTCCCCAATGCCACAATACTTTCCACAACTTCCATAGGCTCCTCAGGGTCAGCCCCAAACCCTTCAAAATTCCTCTCTTGGACACAATCTGGCCACAACTTTCTCCAAGCAGAGTTCATCGTCCTGGAAGTTACTCCCTGCCAAGCCTTATCTATACATAAGGTTTATGCACTGGAAGATATTGAAGTGATCCCTCCAGAACTCTCTTAAGGTCAATTCAGAGTCCGAGGTTATGTGAAAGCACCTTTGAAACATTGCTTTGGTGTACAGCTTTTTGAAGTTAGAAATGACCTGCTGGTCCATGGGCTGGATGAGGAGTGGTGTTAGGAGGCAAGAACTTCACTGTTACAAAACTGAATTCCTTAGACAATTGGTCTTCCAAGTCTCGAGGATGAGCAGGAGCATTGTCCATTACCAGTAGGCACTGAGTCCCAATTTCTTTTCCAGGAGGTATTTCTTCACACTCGGGCCAAACACTTGATTAAACCATTCCAGGAAAATTTTCCTCATGACCCATGCCTTACTGTTAGCCTTCCACATCACACAATTTACTCTTGACAATTGTTTTTCTTGAACACTCTGGGATTTTCAGTGATACACAAGTAAAGGCTTCAATTTTAAATCCCCACTAGCATTACCACACAACAAAAGAGTTAGCCTGTCTTTCATAGGCTTGTGTCCTGGCAGTGCCTTTTCCTCCTGCATGATGTAGGTCCTGTTTGGCATTTTCTTCCAAAACTGGCCTGTTTCGTCACAATTAAACACTTGTTCGGGTTTGAAATTTTCAGCCTGTACATATTCTTTGAATTTCACTCACAAATTTTTCAGCCACATGTTTGTCTGAACTGGCACCCTCACCATGCCTTACAACACTGTGTATGCCAGCCTTTGCTGGCCTTAAATTCACCAACATCAGCACTGGTTCCAGGCATTTTCTTGACAAGATTGGCATGAAACTGCCTTGCTTTTTCAGATATGATGGATTGCACAACACTATCACCCACTAGCTGTTTTTTGTTTATCCACACCAACAACAATTTCTCCATATAATGTAAAAATTCTATGCACATAAAGGGCCCCAAAATCTGGAATTCATTACCAGTAAATATCAAGTTAACCTTGTCGGAAAATCAATTCAAGGCTCTTCTCAAAAATCACCTACTCACCCTATACTAAATACTCATACTGTAACAAACTTCCAAACCCAATATTATTTAACTTAAGAAGATCTCAATTTGATATGTTCATCCTCCTTAACACTTGTTGCAATTTCATATCATCATATTGTCATTTAAAATCTTATAGTATCATCATTTTCTTAATTTGAAATAAAATATATATCTAGATGAAACTCTAAAAACTATTTCTAGTATTGTTATTATACTAGTATAGCATCAACATACTGTAATTTGAAATAAATTTTTTAACTAGATTAAACTCAACCAATTTCTCTTGTATTGTCTTTTAATAGTATGTATAACCATTTAATAATTTAAATAATACAGAACTAGAATAAACTCAATCAATTTCTTTAGCATTAAGTACTTAGTGAATAAGTCTCTAGAATAAACTGCCCCTAATGCCATGGCATGCCAGTGGCTCTCCTTGCATTACAGTTTTATAATTGTTTTATAATTGTAACTACCAATAACATTGTACACTTGTAACATGCATTGAAATAAAAATTATTATTATTATTATTATTATTATTATTATATTTTCAATTGATTGTGGTCTCTGTTTCCTTATCGTATTCACCCCTTTCGCAACATTAGCGTCCGTGATTTCTCTTCTCTTCGCCACAATGGAACTGATGGTTGATGGGGCCTTATTGTATATCCTGCCGAGCTTGGCAATACGTACGCCACTATCATATTTTTCTATTATTTCTTTTTTCAGTTCTATGGTGTTCTTCACTTTCTTTACCAAAGGACTGGTGCTAGGAGCTTTCTTTGGGCCCATGGTGGCTTATTTAGTAGTCACACACAATAATCAAGGCCAAAAACAATGGATTGTTAAGAAATGTTTTGTATGAACTCGCAGGATAATGTTCACTCAACCAGAAACAATGCTACACTGCCTAGTAATGTGCGTGGGAGGCGGGCTTGCGGGCTTTGTATGTGCGCTGGGCACTGGACAGGTTCCGTACCATCAACAAAAACGGAGCCAATCGGCGAAAACGGAGGTAATATTTCCACGAAAAAAAGTGCACAAAAACTGAAATCGACAAAAACGGAGATACACGAAAACCGAGGGTCCACTGTACTGTACACTCATTACTTATCTTAAAATGTATGTAGTCTTAATGTAGGGTGAGAGATGAGTAAACGAGATAAAAATGAATAAGCAAGAGAGAGAGAGAACGAGTAAATGAGAGAAGACAGAGCCATAGAGTATGTAAACAAGCAGGTGAACACGTCTGGTTACAGTTCATACACGTTCATTTCCATGTTTGTGAAGCTTATACCATAATACAAACGCCTTACATTGTGTACAAGTTGTCTCCACATTGGCACAGTAGAATAAATAAAGAGCAGCACTCCATTTCTCATGTAAAACACCATTTTTAGAAGGAATGAAGCTCTGAGTGAAGGCATATGAAAGGAATAATTTTTTACAGTTATCCCCAGTAATACTATTGTGTACACATTTTCTTTGGTGTTGAACTAAAAAAAACGTTATCTTTTCCGACATGTTAACAAGACAGCTGGAAAAACATCTCATATTTATGAGAGGGTGGGTGAGATGTTATCAACAAATTTTGTTGAAAATAAGAAAAAGTTTTGGAGTGAGATTAACAAGTTGAGAAAACCTAGGGAAAGAATGGATTTGTCAGTTAAAAATAGGAGAGGAGAGTTATTAAATGAAGAGTTAGAGGTATCGGGAAGATGGAGGGAATAATTTGATTAATTGTTAAATGTTGATGAAGATAGGGAAGCTGTGATTTTGTGTATAGGGCAAGGAAGAATAACATCTTATAGGAGTGAGGAAGAACCAGTTGTGAGTGTGGGGGAAGTTCGTGAGGGGTAAAGCAGCTGGGATTGATGGGATAAAGATAGAAATGTTAAAGGCAGGTGGGGATATAGTTTTAGAGTGGTTAGTGTTTTTATTTAATAAATGCATGGAAGAGGGTAAGGTACCTAGGAATTGGCAAAGAGCATGCATAATTCCTTTGTATAAAGGCAAAGGGGACAAAAGAGTGTGTAAAAATTATAGGGGAATAAGTCTGTTGAGTATACCTGGTAAAGTGTATGGTAGAGTTATTATTGAAAGAATTAGGAGGAAGACGGAGAGCAGGATAGCGGATGAACAAGGAGGCTTTAGGAAGGGTAGGGGGTGTGTAGACCAAGTGTTTGCAGTGAAACAAATAGGTGAACAATATTTAGATAAGGGTAAAGAGGTGTTTGTGGCATTTATGGATTTGCAAAAGGCATATGATAGGGTGGATAGAGGGGCAATGTGGCAGATGTTGCAAATGTATGGAATAGGAGGTAGGTTATTGAAAGCGGTGAAAAGTTTTTACGAGGATAGTGAGGCACAGGTTAGAGTATGTAGGCGAGAGGGAGATTATTTCCCAGTAAAAGTAGGCCTTAGACAGGGATGTGTGATGTCACCGTGGTTGTTTAACCCTTAAACGGTCCAAACATATATATATACGTTAGCACGCCCAGTGCCCCGAATATTTTGAAAAAAAAAAAAATTATAGAAATAAAGAGTACATTTTTTTAAGTGTTATGGGATAAAAAAATTTTGGGTCAGTACTTACTGAGATATGAGTTGGAGAAGTTGGCACTGGATGCTCACCTGACAGCAACAGGAGTCCTGCCACTTGCAGAATTGTTGCCGATATACCTTTTTTTCTCTTTTTTTTTTTATTATTTTATATAATTTTTATGTTTTGATAATTACAATTTATAGTAGTTCTTGTGATTTCATAGCCAGTCTTTGTTCTGACACTAATATTAGGTACTGAAATTGTACTCAAATGATAATAATAATGATAGTGCATAAAAATAATAATAATAATGGTAGTGAATAATAATAATAATAATGAGAGTGAATAATAATAATAATAATAATAATAAAGTTCCCTTGAAGCATTATGTAAGATTTGTGTCGCTGTCTTATCTCATCTGATCTCCACTAATGATGACTGGTGACATTTGATGAGGGGTGAGGGTAGTCTTATCTTTTCTAATCAGTCCAGTAATTACAGTGATGACATTTGATGAGCTTACACTGCTTCCCTTTTTTTGTTATGCAAACCTGTCTGTGTGTGTCTGTCTTTCTGTCTGCCTGTGTGTCGTCTCCTTTCTGTCTGCTTGTCTTAGAGAGTAGCTCATAAACCAACTGGTATTACTCAGATCACAAGCACATTATATCACCTTGTCTTGATTTTTTTTAGTTATCCTAGGTAATTTACACTATGTATAATTGTATTTACATATGTGTTTCTGTGAAATAGAGACAGATAGAGACAAAGAGACAGATACAGACAGACAGACAGAGATAGACTGCCAGTCAGGTACCCAGCTGACCAGCCAGGTGGCCAACCAGCTGCTGGCCAGCCTGCCGACATCACTTTCCACTTAAAAGGGGAGTGTTAATATGACAAGACATCAGTGAATCTATGGTGTTTGCTGCACTGTTTGCTCTAGCTGGCCCTCAATTTAACTGGTGCTCCCACAAGGTACTAAGTGGTCCCAGATTTTTTTAATATGGCGCACACTGAGTGTTAGGACCCATTCTATGCTGACCAGGCATCTCAGGTCAGTCATGCCAAATTTAGAGACAGGAAAAATAAAACGTATATATACGTTTGGGGCAGTAGCAGTACTAACGTATATATATGTTTGGACCATTTAACCCTTTGACTGTCGCAACCCTCAATCCTGAGTGCTCTCCTGTTGTCGCAAAATTTAAAAAAAAATAAATAAATTATTTTTTCTTATGAAATGCTAGAGAATCGTTTCCCGATGGTAAAGACACCAAAAGTTTGAAATTTGATTGAAAACTCGCGGAATTACGCTCTCGCGAAGTTAGTGATCTCAGCAATATATACGCATCGGCAATTTCGCCGACTTTGAGCCCTATTTTCCGTAAATTCCATTGTTCCAGTTGACCAAACTCATAGATATTTCTTTAGAACTCCATTTGTTCTATCGATTGAGTACAAGAAACCACCAATTTATCGATTTCAACTACCCAATAAAGTGATCAGAAATTGGCAATTTGGCCAATTTCATGCAAAATAAAAAGGTTGTCAATTTCAAAATAGGGTCCAGAATAAACAATGCAGACATTCTTGTCACTAAAATAAGATGTTATCTGTTCATTAGTCACGTCTTTAGGCCCCTCTTATATTACTTTTGCTTTCTATTTTGATTTTTTATTCACATAAAAAATAGAAGATTTACCGTTATGCAGACTATTGCATTATTGTAAAAATGGTATCAATAATATCAGTGCACTTGTGAAAGAATATTAGACTCACCAATTGATGTGTATTGAACGCGTGGCGTGATTTGTTTACTCTTGAACATTTGCAAAAATCGAACATTTCTCCTACTTTGAGCTCAATTTCAAGGTCGTTTTCATCATAAAACTAATCAAAATCATCTATATTTCTGTAGTATGTTGTCAATTCTATCAAATGAGACCATAAAATAAAAAAGAGAATACAACCATAAATACTATACGAAAATACACCTCAAAGTCGGCGTTTTAATCCAAAAAAATGGTCAGTTTTTTTTCTCTCATTATGTATTGTGTGCTGCAGGATTTTTTTTTATACTGCCCACACTGACCACACAGACCCATTCTCTCATATGTGGGCCTACCAGCTTTCTCCCATTTGATTTGAAGCCGCTAAAATTTAGGCGTATTGATACGTCCGAAACAGTGGCTCGTAAGACGTATATATACGACCGAAACAGTCAAAGGGTTAAGGGTTAATATATTTATAGATGGAGTTGTAAGAGAAGTGAATGCTCGGGTGTTGGCAGGAGGTGTGGGGTTAAAAGATAAAGAATCTAACACAAAGTGGGAGTTGTCACAGTTGCTCTTTGCTGATGACACTGTGCTTTTGGGGGATTCTGAAGAGAAGTTGCAGAGGTTGGTGGATGAGTTTGGTTGGGTATGTAAAAGAAGGAAATTAAAAGTGAATATAGGAAAGAGTAAGGTGATGAGGATAACAAAAAATTAGATAACGGAAGATTGGATATCAGATTGGAGGGAGAGAGTATGGAGGAGGTGAATGTGTTCAGATATTTGGGAGTGGATGTGTCAGCAGATGGGTATATGAAGGATGAGGTGAATCATAGAATTAACGAGGGGAAAAAGGTGAGTGGTGCACTGAGGAGCTTGTGGAGACAGAGAACTTTATTCATGAAAGCAAAGAAGGGAATGTATGAGAATATAGTTATACCAACACTCTTGTATGGGTGTGAGACATGAGTTGTGAATGTTGCAACAAGGAGAAGGCTGGAGGCAGTGGAGATGTCGTGTCTGAGGGCAATGTGTGGTGTGAATATAATGCCAGAGAATCCGTAGTTTGGACATTAGGAGGAGTTGTGGGATTACCAAAACTACAGTGGACCCTCGGTTTTCGTGATTTTTTTCGTTCCAGAATGCTGTTCAAGTGCCATTACCAAACGAATTTATTCCCATAAGGAATAATGTAAAGTAGACTTGCCCTTTTAGACCCCAAAAATACACTTACAAAAGCATTTAAAAAAATACACTTACATAAAAGGGCGAGTTTGGAGCAGGACGAACACCGGGGGTCCACTGTATTATCCAGAGAGCTGAGGAGGGGTTGTTGAGATGGTTTGGACATATAAAAAGAATGGAGCAAAATAGAATGACTTCGAGAGTGTATAAATCTGTAGTGGAGGGAAGGCCTAGAAAAGGTTGGAGGGAGGGGGTTAGGGAAGTTTTGTGTGCGAGAGGCTTGGACTTCCAGCAAGCGTGCATGAGCGTGTTAGGAGCGAATGGAGACAAATGGTTTTTAGGACTTGACGTGCTGTTGGAGTGTAGGCAAGGTAACATTTATGAAGGGTTTCAGGGAAACCGGCAAGCCGGACTTGATTCCTGGAGATGGGAAGTACAGTGCCGGCACTCTGAAGGAGGGGTGTTAATGTTGCAGTTTTGTAGCTGTAGTGTAAGCACGCCTCTGGTAAGACAGTGATGGAGTGAATGATGATGAAAGTTTTTCTTTGTCGGGCCACCCTGCCTTGGTGGGAAATGGCCGATGTGTTAATAATAATAATAAATTTATGTTTAATAAATATATGAAAGAGGGGAAGGTACCTAGGGATTGGCAGAGAACATGTATAGTTCCTTTATATAAAGGGAAGGGGGATAAAAGAGATTGTAAGAATTATAGGGGAATATGTTTACTGAGTATGCCAGGTAAAGTGTATGGCAGGGTTATTATTGAAAGAATTAGAGGTAAGACAGAGAGTAGGATTGCAGATGAGCAAGGAGGCTTTAGAGTGGGTAGGGGATGTGTAGATCAAGTGTTTACATTGAAGCATATATGTGAACAGTATTTAGATAAAGGTAGGGAAGTTTTCATTGCATTTATGGATTTAGAAAAGGCTTATGATAGAGTGGATAGGGGAGCAATGTGGCAAATGTTGCAAGTGTATGGAATAGGTAGTAAGTTACTGAAGGCTGTAAAGAGTTTTTATGAGGATAGTGAGGCTCAGGTTAGGGTGTGTAGGAGAGAGGGAGATTACTTCCCGGTAAAAGTAGGTCTTAGACAGGAATGTGTAATGTCACCATGGTTGTTTAATATACAGTGGTACCTCTACACATGAGCAGCTCCTAACTCGAACAATTATGTAAGTGTATTTTTGTAGGTGCTTTTGTAAGTGTATTTTTGGGGGTCTGAAATAGATTAATCTAATTTTCATTATTTCTTATGGGAAAAATTCCTTCGCTATCGGCACTTGAATAGCCGTCTGGAACGAATTAAGCTCGTAACTCAAGGTACCACTGTATTTATAGATGGGGTTGTAAAAGAAGTAAATGCTAGGGTGTTGGGAAGAGGGGTGGGAATAAATTATGGGGAATTAAATGCAAAATGGGAGTTGACACAGTTACTTTTTGCTGATGATACTGTGCTTATGGGAGAATCTAAAGAAAAGTTGCTAAGGTTAGTGGATGAGTTTGGGAGGGTGTGTAAAGGTAAAAAGTTGAAAGTGAACATAGATAAGAGTAAGGTGATGAGGATATCAAATGATTTAAATAAAGAAAAATTGGATATCACATTGGAGAGAGGGATTATGGAAGAAGTGAATGTTTTCAGATATTTGGGAGTTGACTTGTCAGCGGATGGGTTTATGAAGGATGAGGTTAACCATAGAATTGATGAAGGAAAAAAGTGCGTTGAGGTATCTGTGGAGACAAAAAACGTTATCCATTGAGGCAAAGAAGGGAATGTACGAAAGTATAGTGGTACCAACACTCTTATATGGGTGTGAAGCATGGGTTGCAAATGCTGCAGCGAGGAGGCGGCTGGAGGCAGTGGAGATGTCCTGTCTAAGGGCAATGTGTGGTGTAAATATTATGCAGAAAATTCGGAGTGTGGAAATTAGGAGGAGGTGTGGAGTTACTTAAAGTACAGTGGAACCCCGGTTAACGAAAAAAATTCATTGCAGAAGCCTGCTCAAGTGCCATTACCGAACAAATTTACTTCCTTAAGAAAAAATGTCATTTAGGTTAGTCTATTTCAGACCCCCAAAAATACACTTCCACAAGCACTTACAATATTATACTTACATAATTGCACGATTTCCGGGGTGTTCGTTAACCAGGGTTCCACTGTCCAGTGGTACCTCGAGTTATGAGCTTAATTCATTCCAGACGGCTATTCAAGTGCCGATACTGAAGGAATTTTTTCCCATAAGAAATAATGAAAATTAGATTAATCCATTTCAGACCCCAAAAAATACAGTTACAAAAGCACCTACAAAAATACACTTACATAATTGTTCGAGTTGGGAGCTGCTCGTAAGTAGAGGTACCACTGTATTTGTCAGAGGGCTGAAGAGGGGTTGTTGAGGTGGTTTGGTCATTTAGAGAGAATGGATCAAAGTAGAATGACTTAGAGAGCGTATAAATCTGTAGGGGAAGGAAGGCGGGGTAGGGGTCGTCCTCGGAAAGGTTGGAGGGAGGGAGTAAAGAAGCTTTTGTGGGCGAGGGGCTTGGACTTCCAGCAAGCGAATGTGAGCGTGTTAGATAGGAGTGAATGGAGACGAATGGTTTTTGGAACCTGACGAGCTGTTGGAGTGTGAGCAGGGTAATATTTTGTGAAGGGATTCAGGGAAACCAGTTAATTGATTTAGTTGGACTTGAGTCCTGGAAATGGGAAGTACAATGCCTGCACTTTAAAGGAGGGATCTGGGATAGTGACAGTTGGGAAGGACTTATTCTCAGCTGTCATATCTGAGCGCCTTTGCAAAGACAGTGATTATGTATGAATGAGGTGAAAGTATTGAATGATGATGAAAGTATTTTCTTTTTGGGGATTTTCTTTCTTTTTGGGTCACCCTGCCTCGGTGGGAGACAGATGACTTGTTGAAAAAAAAAAATTGTTAATTTATTCTACTGTGGTGGATTAATCAGAATGTCTAGATTAACGTAATATACAACATTTAATGTGCCTCAGAGTGATTATTGTGTGTTGTTATTATTATCATTATTAATATTGCATCTTCAAGACAAATAAGACACTCTTAGTGATTTTAATGTGTACCTGCATGCCAGCACAGTGTGTAGGTTTATTTAGGTACAGGCGCTTCGGCTCCCTCAATGCCCTGGTGATGTACCAGGTGCCTCAGCTCCTTCAGTGGCCTGGTGATGGACCAGGTGCTTCAACTTCCTCTGTTCCCTGGTGATGGACCAGGTGATTCTGCTCCTTTAACGGCCTGCTGATGGACCAGGTACTTCGGCTCATTCAGTGCCCTGGTGATGGACCAGGTGCTTAGATTCATTCAGTGCCCTGGTGATGGACCAGGTGCTTAGGCTCATTCAGTGCCCTGGTGATGGACCAGGTGCCTTGGTGATGGACCAGGCGCTTCGGCTCCCTCAATGCCCTGGTGATGTACCAGGTGCCTCAGCTCCTTCAGTGTCCTGGTGATGGACCAGGTGCTTCGACTTCCTCTGTTCCCTGGTGATGGACCAGGTGATTCTGCTCCTTTAACGGCCTGCTGATGGACCAGGTACTTCGGCTCATTCAGTGCCCTGGTGATGGATTAGGTGCTTTGGTTCCCTCAGTGCCCTGGTGATGGACCAGGTGCTTCAGCTCCTTCAGACCCTATTTTATAGTGCCCTGATTATCAAAGCATATTCCATGGATGGAGTAGGTGGGTTTGGTAGGAGATTTTGTTTGTAGGATTGGTTTTGGGTTTTAGGGGAACCTACCTAGTGTATACCAATTGGCTTGCTGCATTATTCCTTATTTCTGTGTTGTGAGTGAGAGGGGTTGGATTTGAACGGGACTTGCGCAATTGTTGGGGGAGGGGGGGTGTAGTCGGGGCTTGTTGCTTGGATGGCGATGGGGATGAGTTGGACAAATATTTTTGTTGGTGGTTGGTTTTGACATGGACCTGCCAAGTATGGGTCAGTAGGCCTGTTGCAGTGTTCCTCCTTTCTTATGTTCTTATGTTCTTATTATTATTATGTGAGCAAATCACCTGCAGGATTAATACAGGGCATTTACCTGAATTCTTACCTGCAAGTAATTTGGGTGAGGTAAGTGGGACTTAACCCTTTTAGGTTCCAGAACCCCGATCTAAAATTGATCTCACAAGGTCCAAGACTTTAAAAAAAAAAAAATCTTATTTTTTCTTATGAAATGGTAGAGAATCTTTTTTTAGAGGTAATAAAAGAAAAAGTACGAAATTTGATGGAAAATTGTCAAAATTACTCTCTCACAAATTTTGTTGTGTCAGCGATATTTACGCGTCCGTGATTTTGCCCACTTTGACTCCTATTTTAGGCGAATTACCTTATTCCAGTCGACCAAATTCTTAGCTATTTCACTAATATTACTTCTATTTTATCGATTGAGCTCAAGAAATCGCCCAATCAACTATTTCAAGTACCCAATAAAGTGATTGGAAATTGGTAATTTGGTCAATTTCACACAAAGTTCAAAATAGGGTCCAGAATAAACAATGCAGGCATTCTTTGCACTAAACAACATTTCCTCTGTTTATTAGTTATGTTTTCAGGTTTACAGATGAATTCCACTTTGGTTTTTTATTCACATAATGAATTTTTATTCACACCAAAAAATAGAAGATTTACTGTTATGCTATATTGTAATAATTGTTTAAATAATATCAGTGCATTCGTGAATGCACATTAGACCCACCAGCTGGTGTGTATTGGACGCGTGATGTCATTTGTTTACTCTTAACCCTTTGACTGTTGGAGGCCCCTCTCTGAAACTGTCATTCTGTCGGGAAATACAGTGGACCCTCGGTTAACGAATACCCCGGAAATCATGCAATTATGTAAGTATAATTTTGTAAGTTCTTGTGGAAGTGTATTTTTGGGGGTCTGAAATAGACTAACCTACGTGAAATTTTTCCTTAAGGGAGTAAATTCGTTCGGTAATGGCACTTGAGCAGACTTCAGGAGTGAAGTTTTTACGAAACTCGGGGGTCCACTGTATTCGAAAAAAAAAAATTACTTTTTCTTATCAAAATGTTAAGATTATTTTTCTGATTGTTTAAATCCCCCCAAAAAAAAATTTCGATCAGTACTTACCGAGATATAGAGGCGTAAATTTGGCAAAAAATGAGCCACGTATGGCAACAGCGGCAAATACCTCTCACCCGGTAAACTTTGGTTTACTTTCTTTCATAGGTTTCTTGTTTTTTTCACTATTTTATTTTTTTACGTAACTTATGTGGCCTGTGAGATCAAAGTAAGGTGCAACATCTCTTTGAAATTCCCTGTGTCCGACTAAATCTATACAAAAATTCAATGCGCATAAAAGGGCCTAAAATCTGGAACTCCTTGCCTGAAAACTCTAGAACTGCAGAAACAATGTCCATTTTCAAAAGCACCGTTAAAAAAACATCTTATCTCACTTACGCACCCAACCGGTAGCTAACCACATGAAAACTACTTTATCTTGCACATATCCACAGCAAAATACACTTATTGATATCTGTGATTCCCCTTAATTTGCACATGACTAACCAAAATTCTAATACAACTATTGCTTCATAATTCTTAAGCTAGTCATAAGTTTGCCTAAGACACTCCAATATAGAAACGGTATTATGCCAATACATCACCTTTACCATTAATATATAAACTAATTGTTAAATTCTTAAATGTTTAAATTTAAGTACCTCAATTTTGTAAACCTAGTTAATCACTACAATTACCTAACCTTACTATCAGTATAATCATTGTGTCACTATTGAGTAAGACCTATCATAAGACTGCCTGAAAAGCCTAGGCATACCTAGGCATATTATTGGCCATCTTGTAATATCTACTTCATAAAATGTATAATTATAGTACACCCCACTTTGTATATTACTAGAAATAAAGAATTTGAATTTGAATGTACGTACAGTGGTACCCCGGTTTACGATATTTTTTCATTCCAGAATGCTGTTCAAGTGCCATTACCAAACGAATTTATCTCCTTAAGAAAAGTTGTAAAATAGACTAGTCCTTTTAGACCCCCAAAATTACACTTACAAAAGCATTTAAAAAAATAAACTTACATAAAAGGGTGAGTTTGGGGACCATCGTAAACCGGGGTACCACTGTATATATATGCACTCGTTGTATGCAACACAATAATCGCACAAACATTAATATCATTATATTGTTTACAAAACTTGTTTACACCAACCAACAATAAAAAAAATTGTTTATTATTATTGTTCTATAATATATATATATACACATATATAATGACTGGACACTTTCCATCAACTGCAATTAGCACTTCAAAGCTCCAAGCTATGTGTGTGTGTGGGGACATCTAAATTTGCTGAGTCAGGGTAAGGCAGCTGTCAAAATGACATATTATACCATTACTCACCACCCCCACTGCCTGTCAACCTGTCAACACAAAAGGGGACCCATGTCTTTTTCCCCACAACCTCCTTCCTTTCCTTCATACCTACCTTCCTTTCTTCCTTCATTCCTTCCTTTCTTTCTGCCTTCCTTTCTTACATATTTCCTTCCTTCCTCTCATCTCTTCCTTCCTGCCTTCCTTTCTTCCTTCATTCCTTCCTTTATTTATTCCTTCCTTTCTTACTTATTTTGTTCCTTCCTTCCTCTCATCTCTTCCTTCCTTCCTTTCTCTCTTTCTTTCTTTCTTAATTCCTTCCTTCTTCCTTTCCTCCTTCCTTACTTCTTCTTTCCTTCCTTCTTCCTTTCCTCCTTCCTTACTTCTTCTTTCCTTCCTTCCTCTCATCTCTTCTTTCCTTCCTTCCTCTCATCTCTTCTTTCCTTCCTTCCTTCCTTCCTCTCATCTCTTCTTTCCTTCCTTCCTTCCTTCCTCTCATCTCTTCTTTCCTTCCTTCCTTCCTCTCATCTCATCTTTCCTTCCTTCCTTCCTCTCATCTCTTCTTTCCTTCCTTCCTCTCATCTCTTCCTTCCTTCCTTACTTTCTTTCTTCCTTCCTTCCTTCTGGTATCCTGGGCATTTCTTTCGGTCACAAACTCCTCAAAACCATGAAATTTATCTTCAGAGACACTTCCATCTGTGTTAGAGCTATCATTGAGGAAGAGAACAGTCCCAGATGTGCCAAGGAGTCAGATAATTCTTACCGCTAGGCATGCTGAACAAGGACTACTGAAATGGCGTTCCCACAATGCGCCACTGGCTGCCCGATTTTTTTTTATATTGCGCACACTGACCACACAGACCCATTCTCACATGTAGGCCTACCAGCTTTCTCCTGCTTGATTCCTGCTTGATTTGAGGCAGCTAGAATTTATGCGTCTTAATACGTCCGAAACATTGGCTCGTAAAATGTATACAGTGGACCCCCGAGTTTCGTAAAAACTTAACTCCTGAAGTCTGCTCAAGTGCCATTACCGAACGAATTTACTCCCTTAAGGAAAAATTTCACGTAGGTTAGTCTATTTCAGACCCCCAAAAATACACTTCCACAAGAACTTACAAAATTATACTTACATAATTGCACGATTTCCGGGGTATTTGTTAACCGAGGGTCCACTGTATACAGTAGATTGTCATTTAGCACGATGTTATGTTGCACGTTACGGGTATTGCACGATTGAAGAATTGCGGCACATTATTATCTAACGCGACGTAAAAATAATATTACACGGTTCGCGGGAGGGAAAAAAAAGTAGGCCTCGCAGCTCCACTAACAAAACCATCCCAACAAATATTTAAGCCCAAGCATAATTTTCAATCTCTAAACTATAGCGATAATTCTATTCACTCGTGGTAAGTCCCTTGGAAATAAAATGGCTGTTTGTTTGGGGAAGTATCCTGGCTGGTTTGTGTGGGAAGTATCCTGGCTGTTTGTTTGGGGAAGTATCCTGGCTGGTTTGTGTGGGGAAGTATCCTCGCTGGTTTGTGTGGGAAGTATCCTCACTGGTTTGTGTGGGGAAGTATCTGCTGGTTTGTGTGGGGAAGTATCCTCACTGGTTTGTGTGGGAAGTATCTGGCTGGTTTGTGTGGGGAAGTATCCTCGCTGGTTTGTGTGGGGAAGTATCCTCGCTGGTTTGTGTGGGGAAGTATCCTCGCTGGTTTGTGTGGGGAAGTATCCTCGCTGGTTTGTGTGGGGAAGTATCCTCGCTGGTTTGTGTGGGGAAGTATCCTCGCTGGTTTGTGTGGGGAAGTATCCTGGTGTGTGAGGTGATGGTCACTTGCCCATAAACAATGGCTTTGTTTATGGGCTGATGCTCCAACCTTCATTATCTCTGTCATATTTTTATTAATTTGGGCGTCTTTATCATGCTGCTACGTTATTTATGTTATACCTAATATTATTCTGGAATAAATATGATAGGTAGATAACTTATTGATAGTAATAATAAGTATTATTATACAATATTTTAGTGCGGTGAGCTCACCTCCACACGCTATGGTAGTCCGTGAGTAACTGAGCTGAGAGAGACTGCTAGCCCGTCTCCCTCATAGCACCGCCAACCATTCAATACTCTACGTATATAATATCAGTTTTTATTAATTTGTGAATCTTTATCATGCTTCTACGATATTTATGTTATACCTAATATTATTCTGGAATAAATATGATAGGTAGATAACTTTTATTGATAGTAATAGTATTATTTTACAATACTTTATAGTGCCGTGAGCTAACATATCCTCACGCCATGATGGTCCATGAGCAACTGAGACACTGCTCCACTTCTCGCTCTCAGCCCCGCCCACCCTTCAATACCTATATGTCAGTTTTTATTAATTTATGCATGTTTATCATGCTTCTACTTTATTTATGTTATACCTAATATTATCCTGGAATAAATATGATAGGTAGATATTATTTATTGATAGTAATAGTATAATTATACAATAACAAATCTAGAAGCAGTGCTTTGAAACTGGGTCTAGACCAGCTGATGATGCCTTACCATCAGCTGTATAATGTACTGCAGGGTAAAAGAGCCCAGAGATCTATTACAGCATTTATGCACACTCCAATACAACCATCGACTTTAGTACCAGAACCTCTACCATCCACTTCTGCCGACAACCAGCAACCATCCACCTCATCCCAGTAGGGCCACACCATCCATATCCACTCTCTTCACAACCATCCACAAACATCATTACCCACAATTTAAGGTAAGAAATACTATTTCTATTGCATTTGTAGTCTTAAGCAGTAATATATCATGACAATGAACTACAATTACATATTCACCTTCAATATTTGCAAGATCTGTTGGTCTAAAAAAAACTTGTTTGGGTTTTTGGGGACTCCCAGGAACTTAACCCTATTTTTCGCATAAGTTCTTTTAATTATATAACACAAAATTATCTAACACGACGTTTTCAGGAACGTAACTACCGTGCTAAATGACGATCTACTGTATACAACCGAAACAGTCAAAGGGTTAAACATCGGCAAAAATCAAACATTTCCTCTACATTGAGCTCAGTTTTAAGCCATTTTCAGTACTAAAACCAATCAAAATCATCTTTATTTCTGTGATATATCTTCCACACTATCAAATGAGACCAAGAAACCCCAAATACAACCTTAAAAAGCATACAAAAATACACTCCAAATTCACTGTTTTAATCCAAAACATGGTCTCAGATTTTTTTTTCTCATGCACTGCATGCTGCAGGATTTGTTTTATATTGTGCACACTTACCACATAGATGCATTCTTTCATATCTAGGCCCAAATTTACCGCTCACAGCTTATCTGAGTGAGCTGAGCTCACGACGTAGTTCTACAGCTTGGACTCAGGCTTCAAAGCCGTAGAACTTTGGGACGGACACTCAAAGAGTTAACCATATTATGGAGCAGCTTGTATATACAAATACAGGTGGGCCCTGCTTATACAGTGGCTGAAAAAAAAAATCAATACATTTCCAATGCAAAAAAAATATATACACTAGATTTTGGTGTATACATTTCACTTGCCTTTCTGCCATAGGAAAACTGGGTGGAGCTTATGATGACTTAGTGTACTGGAGCCCGTCTTGCTCTAACGTTCCCCACCACCCAAAATACTTCTCTTATGCCAAATCTACGAAAAAATCAACATCCAGTATTGGGCCTCTGCTTAGGCGGGATGGGACATACACAGATGACAGCCAAGAAATGAGAGAGATATTAAAGTCCCAGTACGACTCAGTGTTCAGCGAGCTGCTGCCCAGACTAAGGGTCGACAATCCAAATGAATTCTTTATGAACGAAACGCAAAAGATGGTCATCTCAAAAATCTTTGATATTATTCTAACTCCACAAGACTTTGAAAAGGCAATAAATGACATGCCTATGCACTCTGCCCCAGGCCCAGACTCATGGAACTTCGTGTTCATCAAGAATTGCAAGAAGCCCCTATTGCGTGCCTTCAGCAGTCTATGGAGAGGTAGCATGAACACAGGGGTCATCCCACACACACTAAAAACAACAGACATAACCCCACTCCACAAGGGTGGCAGTAAAGCAACTGCAAAGAACTACAGACCGATAGCACTAACATCCCATATCATAAAAATCTTTGAGAGGGTTCTAAGAAGCAAGATCGCCAACCACCTAGATCCCCATCAATTACACAACCAAGGGCAATACGGGTTTAGAGCAGGTCACTCCTGCCTGTCCCAGCTCCTGAACCACTGTGACAGGGTCCTGGATGCTGTTGAGGATAAAATACAGATGTAGTATACACAAAAAGCTTTCGACAAGTGTGACCATGGCGTAATAGCACACAAAATGCATGATAAAGGAATAACAGGAAAAGTTGGTAGATGGATCTATAACTTCTTGACAAATAGAACACAAAGAGTAATAGTAAACAGAGTAAAGTCCCAGGCAGCCACGGTGAAAAGCTCTGTTCCACAAGGCACAGTACTTGCTCCCATTCTATTCCTCATTTCTGACATAGACAGAGATGTAAGCCATAGCTCCGTGTCTTCCTTTGCGGATGACACCCGGATTGCCATGGCAGTGACCTCCATTGAAGACACTGCAAAACTCCAAGCAGACATCAACCAAATGTTCAAATGGGCCACTCAAAACAATATGAAGTTCAACGAGGAGAAATTTTGACTACTCAGATATGGAAAACTTGAGGAAATAAAAAATGTATCAAGGTATACAACAAATTCTAACCATATAATAGAGCAAAAAAGAAATGTGAAGAACTTGGGAGTGATAATGTCAGAGGATCTCGCCTTTAACCCTTTCGGGGTCGGTGCCGTACTAGTACGCTTTACGAGCAGGGGTTGGTGCCATACTAGTACGCCCAAATTCTAGCGGCCTCAATTTAAGCAGAAAACGTCTGGTAGGCATATATATGAAAGAATGGGTCTGTGTGGTCAGTGTGCGCAGTATAAAAAAAAATCCTGCAGTACACACTGCATAATGAGAGAAAAAAAACTCTGACCGTTTTTTTCGATTAAAACAGCGACTTTGCAGTCGATTTTCGTATGGTATTTTTTGATGTATTCTCGTTTTCTTGGTCTCATTTGATAGAATGTTAGATATATTACAGAAATAGTGATAATTTTGATTGGTATGACAATTACAAGTACCTTGAAATTGAGCTCAAAATAGCGAAAATGTTCGATTTTTGACGATGTTCAAGAGTAAACAAATCACACCATGCCTCCAATACACATCAACTGGCGAGTCTTATATTCATGCACAAGTGCTCTGATATTATTTGTACCATTTTTACAATGATGCAGTTGTATACATAACAGTAAATCTTCTATTATTTGTGAGAATAAAAATTCAAAATGAAAAGCAAAAGTAATGGAACAGGGGCCTGGAGACGTGACTAATGAACAGAGAACATGTTATTTTAGTGCCAGGAATGTCTGCCTTGTTTACTATGGATCCTATTTTGAAATTGGCATCGTTTGAAATTTGTGAAATTGGAAAATTGCCATTTTCTGACCAATATTTTGGGTAGATGAAATTGGTAAATAGGCGGTTTCTTGTACTCAATCGATAGAAGAAATGGAGTTCTAGCGAAATAGCTATAATTTTTGGAGACTGAAGCATTGGAATTTGTCGAAAATAGGGATCAAAGTGGGCAAAATCGCCGATGCGTAAGTGTCATGGCTACCGCTAACTTCGCGACAGCATAATTCCGTTAGTTTTCGATCAAATTTCATAATTTTGGTGGCGTTATGATCGGAAAAAGATTCTCTATCGTTTCATAAGAAAAAAATTAATTTTTTTTTTTTCCAAAAAATTTTCGACCCCAGGAACACTTTCCTGAGAAGGCCTGTCGACCCCCAAAGGGTTAAAGACTACAACAATGTATCTACCTCATCGGCTAGGAAAATGATAGGATGGATAATGAGAACCTTCAAAACTAGGGACGCCAAGCCCATGATGACACTCTTCAAATCACTTGTTCTCTCTAGGCTGGAATACTGCTGTACACTAATGGCCCCCTTCAAGGCTGGCGACATTGCATACCTGAAGTGTGTTCAAAGAACTTTCACAGCACACACAAGTATAATAAAGCACCTAAATTACTGGGAACGGTTGAAGGGCCTTGATCTGTATTCCCTGGAATGCAGGCGAGAGAGATACGTGATAATATACACTTGGAAGGTCCTGGGGGGATTAGTACCAAACCTGCACACGAAAATCACTCCCTATAAAAGCAAAAGACTGGGCAGGAGATGCAACATTTCCCCGATGAAAAGCAGGGGCGCCACGAGTACACTGAGATACAATACCATAAGTGTCCGGGGCCCAAGACTGTTCAACTGCCTCCCAGCATACATTAGGGGGATTACCAATAGACCCCTGGCTGTCTTCAAGAAGGCACTGGACAGGCACCTAAAGTCAGTACCTGACCAACAGGGCTGTGGTTCGTACGTCAGTTTGCATGCATCCGGCAGTAACAGCCTGGTTGATCAGACCCTGATCCACCATGAAGCCTGGTCTCAGACCGAGCCGCAGGGACATTGACCCCCGAAACCCTCTCCAGTTAAACTCCAGGTAAACACCATGCTTCAGTACTCTGCCAGAGCTCAGTGAGGAAGGAGGCCTGCTGCGTTGTTACTCATTGCCCATTTTTTCACTCAATCACAAACTTTGCCACGCTATATCTCCGCTCCAAGTGGTCAGAATGGGTCAAACTAAACTTTAAATTGCAAAGACCCTTTCACTCACCCTATTAGAGCAAGACATGTCTGTGATACGCGTAGGATGGCAATTTACAACCTCAAGAAAGCGGCTGCCTCACTTTCACCTGGCACCATGCCACCTAGGAAGGTGGGGTCTGGGGCCCCAAAAAAGACTTCTCTTCTCACAGGATTTTCTGAAAAACTATTTTTTTTAGATAAAATATACCTATGAGTAAGCCTCCTCAAAAAAAATCATAAAATTTTGCTTACTTTTCCCATAAATTTCAATTGCAGTAGAAATTCTTTTAAAAGTTTCAGATCCTGCCATAACAGCCGCAGACCTCAAGAAAAAGCATCCTGCACTCTTGAAAGACATCGCAGTGCGAACCATTCAGCACCGACTGCAAAAGGACCTGAAAATGTCTGCTCGACGTGCCGCCAAGAAGCCCATGCTAACTGAAGCCCATGCTAACTGAAGCCATGAAGAAGAAACGGCTTCAGTTCTGCAAGAAGTACAAGGATTGGACCTCAGACCAGTGGCAGAAGGTGATGTTCAGTGACGAGAGTACCTTCAGGCTCGTCAGGAGCGGCTCCAAGACCGTCCGTCGTCCCAGTGGTTGTGTCCCGTTATTACCCACGGTATGCCGTGAAGACAGTGAAGTACCCTGACAGTGTTATGGTCTAGGGTGCTTTTAGTGGTTATAAGGGCAGGGGGTGGACAATACTTCCTTCCTAAGAACATTATGATGAAGGGAATTAATTACATCGAGGAGTTAAGGGACCACATGCTGACATTTTGGAACATTCATGAGTGTGATTTTTTTTATTCATGATGGTGCCCCCTACCCATAAGTCAAAAGGGGTGAAAAAGTTTCTCAAAGACAATAATATCAGTGTTTTGGAGTGGTCAGGCAATTCCCCTGACCTAAATCCTATTGAGAATGCCTGACATGTGATGAAAAATGAGATTGCAAAAGCTCGACCCACCAACATCACGGACCTGAAGGAGACACTGAAGAAACTTTGAATCAACATGGACTCCTCCTTTTTCTCCACCCTCGCAACTTCGATGCACAGGCGACTTCAGATGGTAATAAAGAACAGTGGTAACATGAACAAGTACTAGTTGGAAGTTAAAAAGTGAAAATAAAATACATGTACAGTACAGTAGACCGTCATTTAGCACGATAGTTACGTTCCTGAAAAAGTCGTGTTAGATCATTTCGTGTTAAATAATTAACAGAACTTATGGGAAAAATAGGGTTATGTTAATGGGAGTCCCCAAAAAGCCAAACAAGTTTTTTTTAGACCAACAGATCTTACAAAAATAAAAGTGAATATGTAATTGTAGTTCATTATCGTGATGTATTATGTTGTTTTTACTGCTTAAGACTACAAATGTAACAGAAATAATAGTATTTACCTTAAATTGTGGGTGCTGGTGTTTGTGGATGATTGTGAAGAGAGTGGAGAGTTATGCTGTGGCCCTACTGGGCTGAGGTGGATGGAAGAGGTTCTGG
>WNWK01016569.1:0-44571 GCA_009830355.1 Cherax destructor
CTATGAGTCAAAGGAATTTTGGGGGAAGATTTCTTCAGTCATAGAGTTCCCCAGGAAGTGGAATAGCTTAGAAAGCGACATAGTGGAGGAGGAACCATACATTTTTAAGACTAGGTTTAAAAAAAGCTCATGGAGCAGGGAGAGAGAGGACCTAGTAAAAACCAGTAAAGGGGGCGGGGCCAGGAGCTATGAATCCCCCCTAAAACCACAAATAGGTGAGTACAAATAGGTGAGTACACACACACACACACACACACACACACACACGAACACACACCCCTCATATACAACGGCCCCTAGTGTTTAAGGGGCCATTTGCCTGGGAAAAAAATGGTAACAACCCCAACACGAATGATGTGTGTCTGGACCTACTTAAATCAGTTATGATTTGAAGGAGGCAGTGGAAACAATGAGTAGAGTTAAAAAATGGAAGGATCATTAAAGTGAATTCAGTGATCAGTAACGAAACATTATTGTAAATAATAATAATAATAATAAAAATAGTTGAATTTTAGCCCTCTGTGTAAAAAACCCAAAAAAACCTAACCTAACGTAGCCTAACCTAACATAATCTAACCTAACTTAACCTAACCTAACGTAGCCCAACCTAGCTTTAACGAACCCCAAAAGTGAAACCCGGGGGAAGCGGACACCCCCGGAGGAGGGGGCACTGTCTTGCAGGAAAAGACATTGTCTTGCAGGAAGAAGATTTTCTTGCAGGAAGTCACACTTTGAAAGGGACACTGTCTTGGAATAGGGGGAACTGTTTCCAGAAGGCAGACACTGTCTTGCAATAGGCAGACACTGTCTTGCAGAAAGGCAGACACTGCCCTTGCAGAAGGCAGACACTGTCTTGGGAAGGAAGACACTGTCTTGCAAAAGGCAGACACTTTTTTTGCAAAGGCAGACACTGTCTTGCAGAAGGAAGACACTGTCTTGAATAGGCAGACACTGTCTAGCAGAAGGCAGACACTTTTTGGGGAATAGGCAGACACTGTCTTGCAATAGGCAGACACTGTCTTGAAAAAGGGCAGACACTGTCTTGCAAGGGGGCAGACACTGTTTTACTAGGCAGACACTGTCTTGCAGGACACTGGTCATCAAAAACGGGAAACAATGGCCTGTGAGCAACGTCAACATTACCCCCCTCAACCATGATACATCATACACACTGACCACCAACCGCTACCCCCCCCCCGTCCTTCCCCCCCCCCCCTCTCCCCTTCCCCCCCCCTGGTTACCTAGAACCCCCGGGAACCCAAAACCCTACCCCCTTTTACCCAGCCTCACACAAAAGTCACAGACAGGAGTACCAAAAATTATTATGTTGGGACCCATAGTCAGACAGGAGAAAAAAAAGGGACTTAAGGAAGAAAAATTATGTTTTTTTCCCTTTCCCCACGCTTTATATATATATATATATATATATATCGTGGAATAGGTAAAACTGGTCAGTTAGTAAGAACTTTTTTTAAAATTAAGCCTTTTATAAAATTTTCTCTTATACGTTCAAAGATATATTTTTTTCATTTATTTAAAAATTAAAAATTAAAATTTTTTGACCAAAAGAACCTTAGAAAACTTAAATAACCTTATTATAACAAGGCTAATTTAATTTAGCCTAATCCAACTAAATATATTTTAGATAAGTTTACAATAATTTAATAATAAACAAACACAATAAAACCATTTTTTGTCAGGTTCAGAATTTTTTTGCATACAAAATTTTCGCTTCTCTTATTCGGCAAGAAAAACGTTGCTATTTAACCAAAAAAATCGCAATTTTACCTATTCACACTATATATATATGATAAAACCATGTATACACATGAGTGAGGAGAGGACGGGAGAATACACAAGGTAGCGGAATTTTTAAAATGGGCTTAAAAAAACGAGATAAAAAACCCCCGTTGCCGGCGATTAATTACGTCCCTTGTCATTTCGGCTGGTCGGGGGCCCCGGGTGCCCGTCTTTTTTCTTCCCCAATTTTCCCCCACGCGAGCACTGTCTTGGCCCCCCCTTTTTTTCCCGACGGACCGTGATTTATGACACATCTCGGGGGAACCTGCGCCAGCTGCTTGCACGACTCCGCCCCCTTTTGAAATTAAAAAAAAAAAAAACGTCTTGTAAAGGAAAAGTTCACGAAACTGAAATAAAAAAAAAAAAGGAAATGTGTCAAAAAAAATTTTTTCCCCCAAAAATTTTTTTTTTGTGAAAAAATGGCTGTTGTGTGTGTAGTTGCTGTTTGTCAAAAAGGATTTGTTGATAGACACTTGGCCTGTTTGTGTGTGTGTGTGTGTGTGTTGTCTGGGGTTCGTCGTATCCCAAAAAAGTTGCCACATTGGTCAACAGGATTTTTTAAATTTTACTTGACAAAAAAGACCATTGATACTCAGTGTTTCTCATGAACCAGTGAAGACTTGATCAATATCTGAAGTTGTTGAAAGATAACGCGAAAAATATTATGAAGAGTTGTGTGAAAATGTGTTCCTAGGGTGATTTTTTTTTTGTTAATTTAAAAAAGGGTTCCCCCAAGTGCTTAAGGTTTCGGTTTTTTAAATTTTTGAACGTCTCATCCTATAGGCTTTAAATCTTCATCGCTGGGTATTGTAACTAGGGGGAAAGGAGCCTCAAATACTGCCAGTGCAGCTGCCCCTGGCCCCCCTTATAGAGATACTTCCAAAATTTCGTTTCCTTGAGAAATTAGAAAGCCCTTCTGTTCAGCCTATTCTGGTTTGATATCTATTTTTTTTTTTTTTTTTTAAAAAAAAAGGCCCCCGTATGTCTCTCTTGATCTTCAGTCTTCAATGGCTGTTGGAGTAAAATTTTGTAAATTTTAATTTGCCAATGAAAATGGAATTTTGTATTGCGATGAATAACTGCGAAATTACTTTTCTGGTCGACTTCAAACTTTCAGTAATGGTGGGCTTCGATTAGAGTAAGGTTCGCAGCGCAAGTTTTAAAAATTTTCAATTTTAATTAAAAAAAAAACCCTGTGTTCTTTTGGAATTCCCCTTCTGCTCGGCTTCAAACCGATCTTGGGCGCTACAGGTGTCAATCTATTAATTTAATTGAAGAAATTGTCAAGGTTGAAATATTGTCATGGCGTCGTTTCTGAATAACTCTCCTGAAATATTTTTTTTTTAATTTAAATCTTTCGGTTTTTTTTTAATCTTATAGTATGTATTTTCTAATGTCTCGTATTTATCATATATCGTATTTATCATGTCTCGTATCTCTCATGCTTCGTATTTATCATGTCTCGTATCTCTCTCTTCGTATTTTCATGTCTCGTATTTATCAATACTGAAGTTCTTATGTTTTTTATTTTCCCTTATTAAAAAAAAAACTTCATTCATCTCGGTCATTCTTTTTTTTTTATTTCATCATTCTTATATATATATATATATATATATATATATATATATATATATATATATATATATATATATATATATATATATATATATATATATATATATATATTTTGTGTGTCTGTGTGTTTGCCTTAAATTTTATGCACGTAAGGAAAGAATGGGCTTTTTTTTTTAGTCCTTTTAGACTACCCAGTAATTGCCTTCACTTGAAGGGGCCCGCCCCCCAAAGACCCCCAAACACACACACACACATAAAACACACACACATCAGTAGTAGTCAATAATACAACGCACCGGCCCAAAAACTCTGATGTTATCATTTTTAGCTATACATAATGTTCACTCTTCATACTTCCTTCACTGTTTTATGTTGAATGCTTATCTTGGCTTAAGTGTTTGAATTTAATTGTGTTTTTTGGGGTGTATGTGTTTGTATTTGTGTGTGTGTGCGTTTTTACCTATATGTTGTTACGGGGGGTTGATTCACAGCCCTTTTACTCAGGTGTTGGAAAAAATGTTTTTAACACCTAAAACCCCTGACACTTTAAAATTTCCAAACCTGAAGTACAGGACACGTGTATTTCCAACACCCAAAACACGTGACATGTATTTGTAATACCTGAAGTACATAAAAGTGTAAACTCCAAAATACGTGACACGTACATTTCTAAACAGGTTTAAAAAGTTCTCAATCGTGGTTGTCATAATTTACAATCTTATTAAGATAATTGACAATTTATTACTTAAATATTTATTGTTCTCGTTTGTACTTTACGGGTTAGTAATTATACCAGCTGCTGTACAGTAATTATACCAGCACTTGTACAGTAATTATCCCCCGCTGTTGTACGTAATTTTCCCCGCACTTGTACAGTAATTATACCAGCACTAGTACAGTAATTATCCCAAACACTTTTTACAGTAATTATACCAGCACTTGTACAGTAATTATACCAGCACTTGTACAGTAATTATCCCAAACGGGGTTTGGGGGAATTATACCAGCACTTTTACAGTAATTATACCAGCATGTGTGGGGGAATTATACCAGCTCTTGTACGGTAATTATACCAGCACTTGTACAGAATTTTATACCAGCACTTGTATAAAATTTTATCAGCACTTGTACAGTAATTATACCAGCACTTGTACAAAAATTATATCAGCACTTTGTACAGTAATTATACCAAGCACCTTGTACATAATTATCCAAAACACTTGTACAGTAATTATACCAGCACTTGTACAGTAATTATACCAGCTTTTGTACAGTAATTATACCAGCACTTGAAAGTAATTATACCAGCACTTGTATAAAATTATACCAGTTTTTGTACAGTAAATAGATTTGGAAATGTTTAAAAAATTTGGGGAGACCTTTTTTTTGAATGTGTGAAACAGCGTATATATATACACTACGGGGTTGTATATCTTTCAGTATATCCACAAAGTGTACTGTAATCTTTGTTCTAGGGATCTAAGTATTTTGACTTGGTGGTGAAAAGGTATTCACCTTAAAAGCCCTTGTGTATCGATAGGCTTTAAGCCCTATTAGCCAATTAACCGTGACTAATAATGGGTTTCTAAATACTTTTAAGGATATCGATAGGCTTTAACCCCCCCAAAAAATTACCGTGCCTGATTATGATTTTAGCCCAAAACCAACCCCAAAAACCTTCCCCGATAATTTTAGCCCCATTAACCAACCAATTAACCTGCCTGATTACGGTTTTCTAAATACTTTCAGATTTTTTTTAGAAAAAATAGATTTTCTGGGGGGTTTTGGGTCACCACTAACTTTCTCCCCACGAAGACGCCAGTTTAGTAACCTGGTAAGGGGGGACTTGTGCAACATTTGGGTATCAGTCAGTTTTTTTCAGTCCAATGAGAGAACGGTGGAAAGGGGGGGAGGGGGTTTGAGTAATCAGCCCCAAACCTGGCGTTGGGGGACTGATTACCCCCAAACTCCCCCCCTCATTTTCCCCCCATACTCTGTATTGGACGGGGAAAAAACTAGTTGGCGAAATTCCCCGAAAAAAAAAAAAAATGTTTCACAAGTGTCTCATTTATCAACGGGGTCAGTTTTCGAAACCATTTACACAAAGCAGCATTCCCCGGGGTCAGTACCTGTCCCTGGCACTGAGGATACCTTGGCACTCCTTGTAAGACTCTAGCTCAGTGCCACACCGTGTTCACTGAGTTAAAAGCCACCCCTGTTCACTAAAATTCAGTGCCATACCGTGTTCACTGAGTTAAAAGCCATACCGGGTTTACTGAGTTCAGTGCCACACCGTGTTCAGTGACTGGAGTGAGATAAGGTAAGATTTTGTTGGTTTTTTTAACCCCGGGGGTTAGCCCCCCAAGAAAGTAAAAGCGTCATGGAGGACTTATTTCCATTGTGGTCCTTAAAAATTGCCCCCCCGGATGCGATCCACACCAGTCCACTAACACCCAGGTACCTACTTACTGCTAGGTGAACGGGGCAGCAGGTGTCTTAGAGAAAAAATTTCCAGCATTTCCATCTTTACCGGAGATCGAACCACGGACACTCAGCGTTAAGGCGAGGGCCCACCAGGCCCGGGGGGCCCCCAGAGTGAAAAACCTGCACTCTAAAAAGGGTGGTTGGGGAAAACTGCTTTTTAATGTTTGAACCGTGATGTCTGTGAAAAGACGGCAGTTGAACGAATGATGGTGAATGCGTTTCCTTTTGGGAAATGGGGGAAAATAGATCCAGTATTCTCATAAAGTTAGGTTACAAAAAAAAATTTTGTTTTCGGATCAAGGTAACTTTAAACCATTCTTTTTTCACTTAAATCTATGTTTGTATTTTGTGTTAAGTTCCCGGCTGTAATATCTGCCTGTTTGCTCCCCCCCTGTCAGGCAACACATTCCCCCCGGCGTGTGGGGGGCTGTGCTTCAGTGAACTCCGAAGTGTGAGGGGGGGCTGTGCTTCAGTGAACTCCGAAGTGTGAGGGGGCTGTGCTTCAGTGAGCTCCGAAGTGTGAGGGAGCTGTGCTTCAGTGAACTCCGAAGTGTGAGGGGCGGGGGATGAACTCCGAAGTGTGAGAAGGCTGTGCTTCAGTGAACCCGGTGAGGAGAGCTGTGCTTCCAGTGAACTCCCGAAGTGGAGGAGGCTGTGCTTCAGTGAACCCGAAGTGTGGGGAGCTGTGCTTCAGTGAACTCCCCAAATGTGGGGGCTGTGCTTCAGTGAACTCCCCCAAATGTGAGGAGAGTGTGCTTCAGTGAACCCGGGGAATGTGAGGGGGGGCTGTGCTTCAGTGAACTCCAAATGTGGGGAGCTGTCTTCCCCTGAACTCCCCAATGTGGGGAGCTGTGCTTAATTGGCTTGAAGTGTGAGGAGAGCTGTGCTTCAGTGAGCTCCGAAGTGTGAGGGAGCTGTGTTTTTGTGAACTCCCCAAATTTTTAGGAGAGCTGTGCTTCAGTGAACTCCGAAGTGTGAGGAGAGCTGTGCTTCAGTGAGCTCCAAAAGTGAGGGGGGGCTGTGCTTCAGTGAACTCCGGGGTGAGGAGAGCTGTGCTTAGTGAGCTCCGAAGTGTGAGGGGGCTGTGCTTCAGTGAACCCGAAGTGTGAGGAGAGCCGGCTTCAGTGAGCTCCCCAAAGGGGGGGAGGCTGTGCTTCAGTGAACCCGAAGTGTGAGGGGGCTGTGCTTTGAGCTCCGGGGTGTAGGAGAGCTGTGCTTCCAGTGAACCCCCCAAGTGTGGGGAGCTGTGCTTCAGTGAGCTCCGAAGTGTGGGGGAGCTGTGCTTCAGTGAGCTCCAAGTGTGAGGAGAGCTGTGCCAGTGAGCTCCGAAGTGTGAGGGGGGGCTGTGTTTTGTGAGCTCCGAAGGGGGGAGAGTTTTTCTTCAGTGAGCTCCCCAAATGTGAGGGGGGCTGTGCTTAGTGGCTCCGAAGTGTGAGGAGGCTGGCCAGTGAGCTCCCCGGGGGGGAGGGGGGGCTGTGCTTCAGTGAACTCCAAAAGGGAGGAGAGCTGTGCTTGGGGGGCTCCGAAGTGTGAGGGAGCTGTGCTTCAGTAGTCCGAAGTGTGGGGCTGAGCTTCAGTGAGCTCCGAAGTGTGAAGAGCTGTGCTTCAGTGAGCTCCAAGTGTGAGGAGAGCTGTGCTTCAGTGAGCTCCCCGGGGGGAGAGCTGTGCTTCAGTGAGCTCCAAGGTGAAGGCTGTGCTTCAGTGAGCCTTTTGGTGTGTGTAAAAGTTGTGCTTCTGTGAGGTTCGTGGTGTGGGGGGCTGTGCTTCAGTGAGCTTCGTGGTGTGGAGAGCTGTGCTTTTGTAGGGGTTCCGGGGGTGTGGGGGGGGGCTGTGCCTTATTTTGCTTGCTTCTGGTGTGTGGGCGCTGTGTTTCATTGAGCCTTTGGGTGCGTGGAGAGCTGTGCTTCAATGAGCTTTGGGGTTTTGGGGGAGAGCTGTGCTTCATTGAGCTTCGGGTGGGGGAGAGCTGTGCTTTTTTGCTTGCTTGTGGTGTGTGGGGGGGCTTTTGCTTCATTGAGCTTAGTGATGTGTGTGGGGAAAAGTGCTTTAAAAGAGCTTCGTGGTGTGGGAAAAATGTCTTCATTGAGTTTCGTGGTGTGTGGGGGAGGTGTGCTTCCTTTTTTGAGCTTTTTGGTGTGGAGGGGGGCTGTGCTTCATTGAGCCTTTTTGGTGTGTGGGGGAGGGTTTTTCTTCTTTTGCTTGTGGTGTGCGGGGGGGAGCTGTGCTTCAAGCTTCGTGGGGGGGCGTGGGAGAGAGCTGTGCTTCAGTGAGCTTCGTGGTGTGTAAAAGCTGTGCTTGGGGGGCTTCGTGGTGTGTAAGGAGAGCTGTGCTTCAGTGAGCTTCGTGTACAGAGTCATTCATTGGGGCCCTTTTTTCTTGACGATTTTTTCCCGTCCACAAAGAAGCTTTATTGTAAAAAAAGATGGAGTTCTGACATTTTTTTTTTTTGCTTTATTGCTTGTGTTGCGTGCGTGCGTGGGGTTACAGTGTTGTCATTCTTGTGTTCACTCTAGGGGGAGGCAGTGTTGGGGCCCAAAAACCCCGTGTTCACTGTAGGCAGTGTTGCCACAACCCCCCTTTCACTTTTAAGGGAAAAGTTGCCCAACCCCCTGTTCACTGTAGGCAGTGTTGCCACAACCCTTGGGGACTGTGGCAGTGTTGCCACAACCCCTGTGTTCACTTTTTTGGGAGTGGGTTTTTCCCCAACCCCTGTGTTCACTGTAGGGGATGTTGCCACAACCCCCCTGTTCACTGTAGGCAGTGTTGCCACAACCCCTGTGTTCACTGTAACAGTGTTGCCACAACCCCTGTGTTCACTGTAGGCAGTGTTGCCACAACCCCTGTGTTCACTGTAGGCAGTGTTGCCCCAACCCCCGTGTTCACTGTAGGCAGTGTTCCCCACAACCCCTTTGTTCACTTTAGGCAGTGTTGCCACAACCCCTGTGTTCACTTTAGGCAGTGTTGCCACAACCCTTTGGGGTTCACTGTAGGCAGTGTTCCAAAACCCCTGTGTTCATTTTGGGGCAGTGTTCCCAAAAACCCCTGTGTTCACTGTAGGCAGTTTTCCCCCAAACCCCTGTGTTCACTGTGGGAAAATTTCCCCACAACCCCTGTGTTCACTGTAGGCAGTGTTGCCCACCCTGTTTTCACTGTGGCAGTGTTGCCAAACCCCCCTGTGTTCACTGTAGGCATTTTTTCCCAAAAACCCCTGTGTTCACTGTAGGCAGTGTTGCCACAACTCCTGTGTTCACTGTAGGCATTTTTTAAAACAACCCCTGTGTTCACTTTAGGCAGTGTTGCCACAACTCCTTGTTCACTTTAGGCAGTGCCCCCACAACCCCTGTGTTCACTTTTAGGCAGTGTTGCCAAACCCCCCTGTGTTCACTGTAGGCAGTTTGCCAAACCCCCCTGTGTTCACTGTAGGCAGTGTTGCCCCTTTGGGGAAGGTTTGCAGATGTATGTGCAGAACAACCACCGAAAAAAAATAGTAAATTTTTGTTTTCGTGATTTCTAAATTAAATTTTGAAAAATAATAGAACAGCTGAAGGTTTATAATTTTTAGATATCACCTCACATAAAATTACATCCGTCATATTAAAAAATTCAGTTGGGATGGTTAATTAATTATATATAAATTTTTTTTTTCAAAAAAACCTAAACCAATATTCATATTAAAACCAAAATTTTTTTTATGAAGACTGTTTTTTTTTATATTTCTCTCAGTCATGGACATGATTGATACAACTTTCTCGGCCTTTTGAAAATCATTGGGGATGGATAAAATCTCTCGCATGAATAAACAGAGCATTAGACCTTGTCCACTTAAAATGCTATATTTATGTTGAATCTTAGTTCAAGTTTTTTTCCCAGTTTGACCTGTAAATTTTCCCCATTTTTTTTACAAGGAATCTTATAGACACAGCCTCAGTATTTCCGGGGAATTTTAATCAAACGTTTTACCTTATCAATTTTTTAAATACAACTTTGATTATAAAATTCTTAAGTAGAAAGGATATCAAGAAGGTTTTGGTGGAAGGGGGAGAACCTTAGCATGTATGTGTATGTATGCATGCATTCACCTGTAGCTATATATGATATGTATATATGTATGTATGTAATTGGTCAGTAAGGTCTTAATTTGACAAAAAAATACTGCAAAACAAGGGTCATATACAAGAGATATCCCCCGAGAAATGTGTATTTATCAGTTTATATACGCTGAGAGTTTTTTTTTTAATCACTTATTTTAGGCATTAAGTGTTTGAAGTTCCTCAAGTTCAGGAGTGAATTTTTTTGTTCAGGTGTTGTAAATTGTGATAAGTGAAATATTCCGTAGAGCAATCATGAAAAAAAACAGCAAGTGAATCATGTACGCTACGTGTCTACACTCATGACTGTGTTTAAACACACAAAATTATTATATACAATTTTGAACATTCCGAGACCTAATATTCTACCAGCGGGGGAAAGGGGGGAAATTTCCAGAAGAAGCCTGGGGATGTACTGTGAGAGGGGGCCGGTCATGGACCGGGCCGAGGGGGGGTTTGGCCCCCCCGGGGGCCCCTCCAGGTAGACCCCCCCAAATACGTAGCTGTATGATCTTTTTAAAGTTTAGAGCCCTACAGATGATGATCCCCAAAAATCTAGAGGTCTGGGGTGACGGATCAACCCCGGGTTTTGATGGTTGTGTGCCCACAGGTGTTAGTAGTACGAGTCAGGTGGGGAAAAAACAAACACGCACACGCACGCACGCATATACAACAGGCCAAGTGTCTAATTGACATGTGCCTAGGGGAAAATGGTAATTAAAAACACACGCCCCCTGACAGGTGAAGAACGTCAACTCATCTGACAGGTGAAGAACGCCCCTTCACCTGACAGGTGAAGAACGTCGGCTCACTTGACAGATGAAGAACCGCAGCTCATCGGCAGGTGAAGAACGTCAGCTCACCTGACAGGTGAAGAAAAAACGGGGCACCTAACGGAAGAACCGCAGCTCATCTAACAGGTGAAGAACGTCAGCTCACCTGACAGGTGAAGTACCCCTTAGCTTTCATCCTCTGTTTGATTCTCCTCATTATTTTGGCTTATTCGGCAGACAAGGCCACACTGGAGTTGATTTTGCAACATAAGAACATCGACGTAAAACTTCCTGAACTAAGTGGGCAGTTTACTGTAGATTAGACAGTCGTATGTGTATAACTTCCACTGACAAAAAAGTCATTATGTGACTGCCTTCCAGCTCCACAGGCCTGGTCTGCTAGGACACTCACACAAAACATTTGGGGGATTTAAAGGAGTGCTCTGGGAGGTACAGGGGGGTGTTGGGGGTTTTCTGGGGGGTACAGGGTGGGTGTTGGGGTGCTCTGGGAGGTACGGGTGGGTTTTGGGGTGCTCTGGGGAGTACAGGGTGGGTGGGGGTGCTCTGGGAGAGTACAGGGTGGGTTTGGGGGTGCTCGGGGGGGTACAGGGTGGGTGTTGGGGGGCCTGGGAAGTACGGGGGGGGTTTGGGGGTTTTGGGGGGAGTACAGGGTGGGTTTGGGGTCCTGGGAACAGGGTGGGTGTTGGGGTGCTCTAAAAAAGGGTGGGGGGGGTGCTCTGGGGGGGAACAGGGTGGGTGTTGGGGTGCTCTGGGAGAGTACATGGGGTTTTGGGGGGCTCTGGGGGGGTACAGGGTGGGTGTTGGGGTGCCCGGGAGAGTACAGGGTGGGTGTTGGGGTGCCTGGGAAGTACAGGGTGGGTGTTGGGGTGCTCTGGGGGAGGTACAGGGTGGGTGTTGGGGTGCTCTGGGAGGTACAGGGTGGGTGTTGGGGTGCTCTGGGAATCAGGGTAGTGTTGGGGTGCTCTGGGAGGACAGGGTGGGTGTTGGGGTGCTCGGAGAGTACATAATGGGTGTTGGAATGCTCTGGGAGGTACAGGGTGGGTGTTGGGTGCTCTGGGGAGAGTACAGGGTGGGTGTTGGGGTGCTCTGGGAGAGTACAGGGTGAGTGTTGGGTGCTCTGGGAGAGTACAGGGTGAGTGTTGGGTGCTCTGGGAGAGAATGATGGGTGGAATGCTCTGGGAGGTACAGGATGAGTTAGCTATTGACCTGACGTATCACCCATGCATTGTGAGTTTTTTCCTCTAGTTGCTCTCTGATCCTTTTGACGCTAGTTACACTCTCATCCTGGTGAACATAACAAAAAAGGAGGAACACTGCAGTGGCCTATTGGCCCATACTTTGCACTTCTTTACAATACCAACCCACTAACAGAACATTTTCACAACCCCTTTCGTGATTCCCAACAATAAGCTTAACTACTTACACTCATCCTGGTGAACTCCACTAGTTGCACTCCCTCACCCTCACACTTTAACCATTATATTGACTGGGTTTCAAGCATCTCATTACACATGCTCTAATCTTCAAGTATACTCCATCTTGCTTCTATAATGTGCAGAGTACCTGTGTACCAACCACGGAACGGTTGGGGGTTGAACCCAAGTCAAGAGAGTCCTAAAACTGACTGGCCGTACCACCGTAGAATTAGATGTTGCCACCCGTGGTGGTTTATTGTGCACCCCAATATCCCGTGGACGGTAGGGCAAGAATGTGGATACACAGAAGGCTTCGGAACTAGGCCCCAAAAGTATTAACATCTGGTTTATATCCGTACCACCATATCAAACACCTTCTTGCGGTTTAAAACATTCAGCCCTTCCTTCCTCACCTCTGAATCCATGCTGGGGGGCGGGTAGTATGGAATGAGGGGGAAAATTGCCCCCTCAAGTGGGGCTCCCCCTTCCCCCAACTTTGGCAAGGATGACAGTGTCACACTTCGACTCTCCCCCTTAGCTTCATTATGTGTTCTCCAAAGTCATCCCCCTCCCTCACAACCAGCCCGTCAAGGGGAGATAAGAGGGAAGGGGAGAAAGGGGCAGAGAGGCAAGGGAGACAGGGGGGCGGAAAACAGAGAACTGATGAAGGTTAATAAAGAAATGGTGAAAATGTGAGAACATTAAAAATAGTAATTAAGGGGACACGGAAAATAAGCCAATGTAAACAGTACTGGAAGAAAAAAAGAAAATCAAAGATAAAGACACAGTGAACATGAAAAGGCCAAAAGAAAAACTATCATTGAAACTTGGAATAATGGGGAAAGAAGAAAAGAGAGAGAGAATATGACTCAAGGGAATTAATTATTCTGGAACAATTACGAACAGAAGGATACGAGGACGACCAAAAATAATGAAGGTAGAATGATGAGAAGCAAAAGAAAAGGATAATAAATAACAATTAGTAAGGTAGAATGAGGAGAGACAACAAAGACAGAGAAGAATGTTCAGAAAGATGTAAATAAATTGAAAGTGCTCGGAAGATAATCAACTGAGAGAGGAATAAATGGAATAAAAGGTAAAGAAAGATCAATAAAAAAACAGACTGAAACAATAAAAAAAAAACTAGAGAGAATGGGAGATATAACGACGGGCCAGAAGGCAATGCGAAATACGAATGGTGCCGATAAGAGGAAAGCGAACATAGCGGCGAAGAACATAGATAACACAATGATGATTAAGGCGCATGTATCTTTATTGTTGAGACGTTTTGCCTACAAGAGACTTTCAGTCACATACAGAGACAGCAGGTGTATATGAAATGAAGATTAATCATCCATCAACCTTGAAGAAAAGCATTTGAGGTGGTCAGTCCCAGCCTGGAGAAAGTTCAGCTCATGGTCTTGAACCTTCTCCAGGGCTACCACCCAAATACTGTTTCTTTAAGGTTGTGGACTGTTTTGTCGTTTCACTAGGTATTTTATACACCATAGGAAGGTTGCATGGGTCCCACTGGGACCAGTTAGTGAACTTATTGTAGCCAGCTGGCCCGGTGGCTTCGCCCCGGGGTTTTTCCCTCGCCGCGAGTTCAGTCCGCACCCTTACCGTGGTTCACTTTTTTTAAATAAGCTCAAGGTAACAATCGTATAAACGTTGCTACAGTAAATGTGGAAAGATAAACAAAAAACAAAGCTGAAAAAGGAAGATAATGGAAAATGGGAGATTATAATATCAGTGAAGATGGTGCATAGGGGGAAAAGGGATGAATACATTTCCACAAAAGAAGACTAAAAGACGAGGAATAACTATAGGAATAAGGAGATATCTGTACAAAAGAATGGAGGAAGATAGGTAAAGGGAGAGGTGGGGACAGCAGCAGAGGGCAATAAATTAGAGAAGAGGTGAAGGAAAGAAGGGAAATGAGAACCGAACAAAGGAAGAGGGGAAAGGGATTGCCAAACGAACGGAGAGAGGGGAGAAAAGAAGGGGGAGAGGGGGCATAATGACAAGGGAGGGACGAGTACAGGGCAGAGTAGTAATTAAGGAATGTGGGAAGGGAGAGGGGAAGGAAGGAAGGTAGGGGAGGAGGAAGAGAGGAGATATAGGTGATGAGACGAAGGAAAGGGAGAGGAGGAAGAATAGGAAGTAAGAAATGAGAGGGTGATAAGAAGACATGCGATTCGTAAACGAAAGAGAAAGGAAGAGAGAGAGAAAGAGAGAGAGAGAGAGAGAGAGAGAGAAGAGAGAGAGAGAGAAAAAAAGGAAAAGGGGTCATTTTCCCCCAGCTGTGAATGCCTGGTGATTTGGGGGGGTGGGGAAGGAGAGGGGATGAGGGAGGGTAGAAGGAAGGGTGTGAGGAGGATGGAAGAGGGAGAGAGGGAGGGGGGGGGTGCTTCACTAAGAGCAAGAGAATTTCTATGGCGATAAGACTCTTAAAAGGTATGTGTGTATGTAACAACACACACACACACACAAACGCACACACCCACGCCCCGATGGCATGGTGGCTAGCGCTCATGCTTCATGCACAGAGGGCCCGGGTTCCCCGGCGGGCCGAAAATTTCTGTTTTACACACACACAATACAACAGGTCTAGTGTTAATCGACATGTGCCTAGGACAAAATGGTAATAACTAACACAGGTATGAGGAACTTCTGCAAGGGGTTCAGTGGGAAAGAAATTGGTAGGAAAATCAGTAAACGAAATGATGGACTACGTAACAACAAAATAAGGAGGCAGAGGAAAGGCTTGTTCCCAAGGGCAAGACCAGAACGAGCCCTTGGTTTACCAAAGGTGTAAGGAGGCAAAAACAAGTGCACTAGAGAATGGAAAAAGTACAGAAGACAAAGGACCCAGAAACAGTAGCACAGATAAGGAGGAAGTCCCACGACAGTACGAAAACGATATAGCATCAAAAGTCAAGTCTGACCCGAAGCTGTTGTATAGCCACATTAGGAGGAATACAACAGTCAAGGACCAGACAGTCAGGCTGAGGAAAGAAGGTGGGAAATTCACAAGAAACGACCAAAAGTATGTGAGGAGCCAAGTGAGATTTAATGAAGTATTTACAGTGGAGACAGAAAGGACTCCGGGAAGTCAGAACAGGGGGGTCACTAACAAGGGATATCCACAAGTGTTGAATGAAATAACACAACCGAGGAGGTAAAGAAGCTGCTAAGGACCTTGATACCTCAAAGGCGGTAGGAGAACATCTCCCGTGGGTCCTTAGAGAGGGAGCAGAGACGTTGTGTGTGCCACTAACAAAATTTTCAACATTCCATTGAAACTGGGCAACTACCTGAAGTATGGAAGACGGAAATGAAGTCCCCATTTTTAAGAAAGGAGACAGACACGAGGTACTAAACTATAAACCAGTGTCACTGATGTGTATAGTGTAAAGTCATGGAGAAGATTATCA
Source organism: Cherax destructor (assembly GCA_009830355.1). Classification (NCBI taxonomy): domain Eukaryota; kingdom Metazoa; phylum Arthropoda; class Malacostraca; order Decapoda; family Parastacidae; genus Cherax; species Cherax destructor. The sequence continues at coordinate 15,594 of WNWK01016569.1, forward strand.
GGAGGAGAGTGGTGGAGCACCTAGAACGGAACAACTTAAAACGACAAACACGGATTCATGGAAGGAAACCTGTGTCACAAACCTACTGGGTTTTATGACTAGGTAACGTAAGTAAGACGCGAGAGAGAAGGGTGGGTGTTGCATTTTCTTGGACTGCAAGAAGGCCTTCGACACAGTTACCACAAGAAATTAGTGCAAAAGCTAGAGGATCACGCACGATAACGGAAGGTCACTACAGTGGATCAGGAATACCTGACAGGGAGGCAACAACGAGTCATGGTACGTGACGAGGAATCAAGGGGTCCTGTGACGGCGGGGTTCCACGAGGGGCGTTCTGGAAGTACTATTTTTGGTATTTGAATGACTAATGGAACTGATAGACTCAGAAAGAATTCTCGAGGAGAATTAAATCGGATAAAGATCAAGCAGGACTACAAGAGAGACCTGGACAGACTGGAAGCTTTTCCAAACTGACTCCCGAATATAACCTCACCAAATGTAAAGTCATGAAGATCGGGGAAGGGCAAAGAAGACCGCTGCAATATAGGCTAGGTGGGCAAAGACTGCAAACCTCACTCAAAGGAAAAGGATCTTGGGGTGGTATAATATCGAGACATCTCCTGAGGCGACATCAACCAGAAACCGCTGCAGCATTGGGCGAATGACAGACCTGATAATAGCGTTCCGATACCTCAGTAAGAATCGTTCAAATTCTGTACACCTTGTACGTCAGGCCCATAATGGGTATCGCACCGTTGGAACCTACACCTGGTCAAGCATCAAGAAATTAGGGAAAGTGAAGGTTTGCACAAGGCTAGTTCCAGAGCTGGGACATGTCCAACGAAGAAGGTTATGGAAATCGGCCTGACGACACTGGAGGCAGGAAGGTTAGGGAGACGACAGAGACAGGATGTTCCAGAGATAGGACACAGATAAGTCAAAGAGATGTTAGCAAGCATTTCTTTAGTCAAGGTTTCAGGAAGTGGAACAGTCGGCAAGTGACTAGTGGAGGCGGAACCATACATCGTTTTAAGACAGGTAGATAAAGCTCATGGAGCAGGGAGAGAGGGACCTAGTAGCGATTAGTGAAGAGGTGGGGCCAGGAGCTGTCTCGAACCCTGCAACCACATATAGGTAAACATACACACAGGGCTGGGGACAAAAGTGGAAACCTTCATACGGAGGACCTTGGGAGTAGTACCGAGCATATCACCCGAGACGCGCATAACCCCAATAACCCGCAAATGGCGATTGGCAAATCCAAGACTGGCTTTTAGGACCTTCAACAAGAATCATTTACAACACAGCATACGTCAGGCCCTCATGATATGCACACCATCATGAAAACACACCTGGTCAAACATATTAAAAACTGGAAGAAGCGCAGAGGTTTGCAACGAAATTAGTCCTAGACTTGGTAGTATGAACTCAAGGGAAGAGGAACCAGGAAGACGATAGCGACGGGCGGACAGAATTATTACCTGCTCACCCCAACAGCCGTCAAATCCGAAAAAAACGCCTCTACTCCGATGACACGCCTGCGGATGCCAAGCCTTTCCATATAAAGCTTCCTTCACATACCCCAAATAACCCAATAAGAGAAAATTGACGCCGGTCCGACTTGACCATTTACAAGTCACACTAATGCAAAGATAGAAAACCGTTTAGTGTGACTTTCTGAATAGTCAAGTCGGACTGAAACGTCGTTATAAGTTTCTCACTCCTATTGGGTTTTTGTGCATTTTTTCCTTAATATTATTATTATTATTATTATTATTATATAGTAGTAGTAGTAGTAGTAGTATAATTACTCAAAATAATATAAACCCAGTATGGTAATATCATCCTTGCGCTGCACTTCAAATTCTGTCCAATAACCTCATTTTTACGGACAAAATCATATACTTTACATAATTTATAACCAAATAAATAATCTCTGGCCGAAATTACCATTAAACGTTGTTATAAAACAAATTTGATCTGTTAACCAAGACAATTTGGTATACAAAAACAGGGAGAAATTTCTTTAAGGGTGTGATTTTTGGGTGGAGGCTTGAGCAGGCAGCTCTCTAATTAGCATTATTAATGTCTTTGTCACACCGTGCATCATTAACCTCTAATGTTTAACCTTTGTATTTAACCTTGCTGAAGTGGTAAACTGGCGTCGCGTGAGGAGGGTGACCCTTGTGTGGTGGTGGTGCTGGGTAGAGAGGGGTTTGGTGGTGGTGGTGGTGGGTAGGGGGGGGTTCTGTTGGTGGTGGTGGTGGGTAGGGAGGGGTTCTGTTGGTGGTGGTGGTGGGTAGGAGGGGGTTCTGTTGGTGGTGGTGGTAGGGCAGTGAGGGGTTCTGTTGGTGGTGGTGGTTGGTGGGAAGAAGGGTTTTGTTGTTGGTGGGGGGGGAGGGAGGGGTTCTGTTGATTGGTGGTGGGTAGGGAGGGGTTTGTTGGTGGTGGTGGGTAGGGAGGGGTTCTGTTGGTGGTGGTACGCAGTGAGGGGTTCTGTTGTTGGTGGTGGTGGGGAGGGGTTCTGTTGTTGGTGGTGGTACGCAGGGAGGGTTCTGTTGTTGGTGGTGGTACGCGGAGGGGTTCTGTTGTTGGTTGGGGGTAGGGATGGGTTCTGTTGTTTGATGGTGTGGTGGGTAGGGATGGGTTCTGTTGTTGGTGGTGGTGGGTAGGGAGGGGTTCTGTTGTTGGTGTGGTGTGTAGGGATGGTTTTGTTGTTGGTGGTGTGTAGGGATGGGTTCTGTTTGGTGTGGTGTGTAGGGATGGTTTTGTTGTTGGTGTGGTGTGTAGGGATGGTTTCTGTTGTTGGTGTGGTGTGTAGGGATGGGTTCTGTTGTTGGTGTGGTGGGAGGGATGGTTTCTGTTGTTGGTGTGGTTGTAGGGATGGGTTCTGTTGTTGGGGGTGGTGGTGGGAGAGGTTCTGATGTTGGTGATGGTGGGTGGGTAGGGAGGGTTTTTTTGTTGGTGTGGGGGAGGGAGGGTTTTTGTTGGTGATGGTGTGGTGGGTAGGGATGGTTTTGTTGTTGGTGATATGGTGGGTAGGGAAGGGTTACTTTTGGTGATTTTTGGTGGTTGGGTGTTGTTAGTGGGTTGATGGGACGGAGATAGAGGACTGGGAATAATGACTGTTAACTGGCTCTAATGAAAAATATTTACCTTATACCCTCTGTTATAAATGAGAGGTGAGGTGGTGGTATGTCAGGGTATGTTGACCCCGTATGTGTTTTTCCACTTCACGAAGACGTTTCATCACTGATGGGCGAAACGTCTTCTCAATAAAATAAACTGCATCTTGTATATTATTGCCGCGAGCTGGCGGTGTTTTGTTGGTCAGGAAATCCAGACATGATGCCTGGCACAGCTCCATCTTTGATGAAAAATTGGCTGTTGTCTCTGTCATTTAAAACACTTTATGATCTGCACATAGTAGTGGGTATATGGTTCAGCGCTGAGTAGTGTTCTCCTTGACTAATGTACTGTGAGTGCTGGGCACCGAGTGGAGGCAGAAGTGATGTGCACTGAGTGGTGAGTACTGCATTATGAGTGGTGTGCACGTGAGTGTGGTAGTGTGCACCAAGGAAAGACTGAAGGAAAATTCCGAATCAGGAAGAAAGAAGCAGGGGAGATTGAGTTAGGTCATACAAGATACTTAAAGGAAGTGATAGGGAAAACGTGTTTCAAAAAAGACCAGGAACAAAAGAGAAACCGGAAGCTGCACACAAACATGTTGAGAGGCGGAGCAAGGAGCAGAGATTCGACCCTTAACCACAAATAGGCAGTACAGGGATGTTAGGAATTTGGTAGTTTAAGAGTAGTTAGGAATGAACTGGTCGGGAAATTGGTCAGATTCCTACAGAGTTTCCAGAGTAGGTACGCTAGGGTTTAAAAGGCCAGAAATCAGTAAATACCTATCGACGGAGTTTAAGGAGAGGCCAGGAGCTAAGACTCGACCCCCTCTCCGGCAAATGCAAATTTAAAACACACACACAAAGGAAATGGAAAAGAATCTTTCCTCCGTAAGCTATGTGTGTCGTATGAGGCGACTAAAATGCCGGGAGCAATGGGCTAGTAACCCTCTCTTGTAGAAAATACTAAAAAGAGAGGAAGAAAAACCCCAAAAAACTGGGATGTTTGAATGTGCGTGGATGTAGTGCGGATGATAAGAAAGAGATGATTGCTGATGTTATGAATGAAAAGAAGTTGGATGTCCTGGGTCTGAGCGAAACAACTAGTACTAGTAACAACACAAAACAGGGTAAGTGTCTGTTGACTAGTGCCCTTGACAACCTTATGAATAGACACTCACACTCAGAAATCAGTGAAGAGGCGGGGCCATGAGCTATGACTCGACCAATGCAACCACAAATAGGTGAGTACATACAGGTGAGTACACAGATGGTGAGAGAAGTCGAGATAGTGGTAAATGGTGACACTGTCTTACGGAGGGTAGACCCGACACTCTCATCACAACCTCAACAGGACATCAGTCAGTCAGTCCTGTCTGTGTAATGTGTCTTGTCGAAAAAAAGAAAAGAAACAAGATAGTAAGCGAGTGTTTGGTAAGTTGGTGTTGTTTGTAAGATAACTAAACAAACGCCGCTAGTGTTGAATACCTCACTCACTCCACTATAACTGTGGTTGTTTTTGAGGTGTCAACCGTGATTGTATTTCCCCTCAGCTGAAAACTAACCTGTGTGGAGGGAGAGGAGGTAATTAATCCAAATGTTAACTGAGTTCAGAGACGTGTTTGGTACGAGGACGTTCCTTCTCTCATTCTTAAAGCTGAGATTTTCACTTCTTCTTTCTCCCTTTTCCTCCTCCTCCTCCTCCTCTTCCTCCCCTCACATTTTAGTTCTCATTTTTTATAATCCGTATCGCTTATTCTATTTTTTTTTGTTCGTCTCGTTGGTTGTTATTCTTTTCCCTGAAGGTCAGATATTGAAGTTGTGTAAATTATTAGAGCAACTCAGTGTTCTCTCTCTCTCTCTCTCTCTCTCTCTCTCTCTCTCTCTCTCTCGCTCGCTCGCTCCTCTCTCTCTCTCTCTCCCCTCTCTTCCCTTCTCTCTTCTCTTTTTCTTTCCAGCTCTTGAGGGAAAAATCAATGTATTTGGAAGGTGGCTGTCAGATGGTGGATGATGGAAGGTGGCTGTCAGGTGGTGGATGATGGAAGGTGGCTGTCAGTGGGAAGATGGAAGGTGGCTGTCAGTGGTGGATGATGGAAGGTGGCTGTCAGATGGTGAATGATGGAAGGTGGCTGTCAGGTGGTGGATGATGGAAGGTGGCTGTCAGGTGGTGGATGATGGAAGGTGGCTGTCAGGTGGTGGATGATGGAAGGTGGCTGTCAGGTGGTGGATGGAAGATCGCTGTCAGGTGGTGGATGATGGAAGGTGGCTGACAGGTGGTGGATGATGGAAGGTGGCTGTCAGGTGGTGGATGGAAGGTGGCTGTCAGGTGGTGGATGATGGAAGGTGGCTGTCAGGTGGTGGATGATGGAAGGTGGCTGTCAGGTGGTGGATGATGGAAGGTGGCTGTCAGGTGGTGGATGATGGAAGGTGGCTGTCAAGTGGTGGATGATGGAAGGTGGTTGTCAGGTGGTGGATGATGGAAGGTGGTGTCAGGTGGTGGATGATGGAAGGTGGTTGTCAGGTGGTGGATGATGGAAGGTGGCTGTCAGGTGGTGGATGATGGAAGGTGGTTGCCGGTGGTGGATGATGGAAGGTGGTTGTCAGGTGGTGGATGATGGAAGGTGGCTGTCAAGTGGTGGATGATGGAAGGTGGTTGTCAGGTGGTGGATGATGGAAGGTGGCTGTCAGGTGGTGGATGATGGAAGGTGGCTGTCAAGTGGTGGATGATGGAAGGTGGTTGTCAGGTGGTGGATGATGGAAGGTGGCTGTCAGGTGGTGGATGATGGAAGGTGGTTGTCCGGGTGGTGGATGATGGAAGGTGGCTGTCAAGTGGTGGATGATGGAAGGTGGTTGTCAGGTGGTGGATGATGGAAGGTGGTTGTCAGGTGGTGGATGATGGAAGGTGGTTGTCAGGTGGTGGATGATGGAAGGTGGTTGTCAGGTGGTGGATGATGGAAGGTGGTTGTCAGGTGGTGGATGATGGAAGGTGGTTGTCAGGTGGTGGATGATGGAAGGTGGCTGTCAAGTGGTGGATGATGGAAGGTGGTTGTCAGGTGGTGGATGATGGAAGGTGGCTGTCAGGTGGTGGATGATGGAAGGTGGCTGTCAGATGGAAGGCTTTCACTAACAGTATGCAACATCCACACTTACTTTATCTTTTGTATATTATTTTCTTTCTTCCCCACCTATTATACATCCTCCTCCCTATTTCTTCTTCCCATTTTCCTCCAACCCTTCTCTTCATCTCCCTCTTTCCCCTTTCCTCTCCCCTTTCCCCTCCCTGCTTTAACCTCCCTATCGCTGCCTTCTTACCAGTCATTTCTTTTCCTTCCCACCCCTCTCTATATCCCCTCTATTTACCCCCTTTTATCCCTCTCCCATGTCTCCCCTCTTCTTACGACTCTAGCTAGCTAGAGTCGTTCCCTTGAACGAATCTACGTGGACTTCCTCTTCATTTCTGCAGCATTGCAAGCTCCTGAAGATGTGTTGATTGCAACACGATGGGCCTATAGCTATCATTCAACTCCCCCCGTGGTTGTTTTGCATCTTGTTAAACTAAGGTTTGAAACTTAGTATTATATTAAATCCCCAGTAAATACGTGTTACCAAACCTGGCATAACTAATGTATTTCCATAATTTTGCTTAAAATCATATGAAAGAATCTGGGTTTACCAGCTGGATATTCCCTTCTCATGATGTTCTCAGCTGCTTTTGTGTTCGGCTCAATAGGCCTCAAGTATTAATTAGTAATGAAATAATTAGTTTCACATTTTTATATGATTCTCATTTTACATGTTAGAATGTGGATAACGTGAGGGTCAAATCCGGGGATTTCGTGTAATCACTTATCTCTTAGAAATTAGGTGTAATACCCGGGGTGACAGTGATTGCGGAGTGGGTTTACAAAGAGCATAACTCAGAGCTCTGTGGAGGGGTTGTTGAGGTGTTTCGGACATTAAGAGAGGATGGAACTGAATAGGATGACTAGGAGGGTATGTACCTCTAGGGTAGAGGAGAGGAGGGGTGGGGGTCGTCCCTGGATGGGTTGGAGGGAAGGGGTTAGAAGAGGTTTTGAGTGCTAGGAGCTAAAACACTCAACGGGTTAGTGTGAGTGCGCTAGAGTGAAGACAGGTTGTTTTTATGACTTGACGTGTTGTTGGAGTGTGAGCAAGGTAACATGAAGGGATTCAGGGAAACCGGTTAGCTGGACTTGAGCCCTGGAGGTGGGAAGTACAGTGCCTGTACTTTCTTATATATATATATATATATATATATATATATATATATATATATATATATATATATATATATATATATATATATATATCCATAAGAATTTTTCCGATGAGATGCATTTTTAAGGTTTGTTTGATCGACTCTACCTAAAAATCGTGTGTGGGTGTGGAAAAATATATGAAGATCGCTCTTGACGCTCACATTCACACCACCTCACTCACTCACAGACACACACACAGACACACACACACACACACACACACACACACACACACACACACACATTTACCCTAGATGGCAAATGTAGTCCCAATTTTAAGAAAGGAGACAGACACGAGGCATTAAACTACAGACCTGTGTCACTGACGTGTATAGTATGCAAAGTCATGGAGAAGATCATCAGGAGGAGAATGGTGGAGCACCTAGAAAGACACAAGCTTATAAACGACAACCAGCATGGTTTCAGGGAAGGAAAATCCTGTGTCACAAACCTACTGCAGTTTTATGACAAGGTAACAGAAGTAAGACACGAGAGAGAGGGTGGATAGACTGCATTTTTGGACTGCAAGAAGGCGTTCGACACAGTTCCTCACAAGGATTAATGCAAAAGCTAGAGGATCAGGCACACGTAACAGGAAAAGCACTGCAATGGATCAGAGAATATCTGACAGGGAGGCAACAACGAGTCATGGTACGTGACGAGATGTCAGAGTGGGCACCTGTGACGAGTGGAGTTCCACAAGGGTCAGTCCTAGGACCTGTACTGTTTTTGGTATATGTGAATGACATAACGGAAGGGATAGACTCAGAAGTGTCCCTGTTTGCAGATGATGTGAAGTTAATGAGAAGAATCAAATCAGTCGAGGATCAGGCAGGAATACAAAGAGACCTGGACAGGCTGCAAGCCTGGTCAGTAACTGGCTCCTTGAATTTAACCCTGCCAAATGTAAAGTCATGAATATCGGGGAAGGGCAAAGAAGACCGCAGACAGAGTATAGTCTAGGTGGCCAAAGACTGCAAACCTCACTCAAAGAAAAAGATCTTGGGGTGAGTATAATACCGAGCACATCTCCTGAGGCACACATCAATCAGATAACTGCTGCAGCATACGGGCGGCTGGCAAACCTAAGAATAGCGTTCCAATACCTCACCAAGGAATCATTCAAGACTCTGTATACCATATACGTCAGGCCCATACTGGAGTATGCAGCACCAGTTTGGAACCCACACCTGGTCAAGCACGTCAAGAAATTAGAGAAAGTGCAAAGGTTTGCAACAAGACTAGTCCCAGAGCTAAGGGGATTGTCCTACGAAGAAAGGTTAAGGAAATCGGCCTGACGACACTAGAGGACAGGAGGGTTAGGGGAGACATGATAACGACATATAAAATACTGCGAGGAATAGATAAGGTGGACAGAGACAAGATGTTCCAGAGAGGGGACACAGAAACAAGGGGTCACAATTGGAAGTTGAAGACTCCTATGAGTCAAAGGGATGTTAGGAAGTATTTCTTCAGTCATAGAGTTGTCAGGAAGTGGAATAGCTTGGAAAGCGACATAGTGGAGGCAGGAACCATACATAGTTTTAAGACTAGGTTTGATAAAGCTCATGGAGCAGGGAGAGAGAGGACCTAGTAGCAATCAGTGAAGAGGCGGGGCCAGGAGCTATGACTCGACCCCTGCAACCACAAATAGGTGAGTACAAATAGGTGAGTACACACAGTAGGGACGCCGTGCGGGTCAGTCGCAACTTGTAGGTTTCTGTGCAAATAAGTGTTTTTGAGGGCTACACCAGGGTACTGCAGGGGTTATCAAGTGTGTCAGGGTAGTGAACAACCCTTGAAGTGATTTCGAGTTGCCCTGAGCCACATAAGTGTGGGAGAGCCATAATTTTATAAGTGATCTAGAAATAAATATTTGGAGGCGGGATCAGTGGGCCTAGTGTGCTCCAGGCGACGTTGCCCGTGTGTCACCTAGATAATAAAGTGAAATTAATATGTGACAAGCGAAAGAAATTCAGTGAATAGGTTATATTATATATCGACAAGAAACGAAAGTGGATATACGCCAGAACATCACATCGAGTTGGACAACTACAGGATACTACACGCTGGACAGCTGCATCGCATGCAAGTATTCACCTATGCGTGGTTTTCGGGGTGTCGGGAGTAAGTTCCAATTACCTAACCGCTAAGCTGATTGTGAACGGTCAACTCTCATAGTAAGATAAGGAATAGGATATCAAGTACTCAGTAACAAATAGCAATTGGTAATTTCTAGTAGAAAAGGGCGAGCAGACAGGTGAATCATAGAATACATTAACTGGTAGATCAGGTGTGTCAGGTCAGGCCAGGTAGAGGAGCACTGCAGACTACGTGTTACTCGCAGACCTCACATACCACTCATACACATAACACAATTTCACCACTACTTTTCACACAATAAATCCACACACATATAGTTCCACACACACACACACACACACACATTAACTGGTAGGTCAGGTGTGTCAGGGCAGGCCAGGTAAGAAGCACTGCAGACAACGTGTCACTCGCAAACTCCACATACACACTCATACACCATAACACAATTTCACCACTACTATTCACACATACATACACACACAAACATACACACACACACATACATACACACACAAAACTAACACACACACAAAAAAAAACTAACACACACACACACACAAAACTAACACACACACACACAAAACTAACACACACAAAACTAACGTGCACACACACACAAAACTAACACACACACACACATACACATACACACACAAAACTAACACACACACACAGGCCCACACACACTATTTCCCCCTGCTCCCTCCACCCACCTCTCCCCCAATCCCTTCCCTGAACCCCTCTCTCACCCACCTCCTCCCCCTCTCCCTCTCCCATTCTCTCTCCACCTCTGCTTCTCCCTCCTTCCTCTCTCCGCATAATCCCCCTCTTTCCCCCTCCCCACCTCTCTTCCATTTCCCCACTGTCTTCAGTTTCTCCTCTCCCTCCCTCCACCCCCCACACAAACACTCAGGCAATCACACCACAAAACAACCACACAGAAATACATAGTTTTTCACTCTGTGGCATCTTAAAAATAAAAAATAAAAATGGGGTCCCAGAGAGCAGGACGGAAAACCAGGGGACTGGAGGATGAGTCTGCAAAGGAAGATTGGGCAGCAGAGCTCATGAAAAGGGAACATGAGTGGGGAAGGAGCTAGAGGAGCTTAGCATGAAAATGGAGAGAGGATAGCTGCAGAAAGCAAGATAATGGAGGAGAGGATAGCTGCAGAAAGCAAGATAATGGAGGAGAGGATAGCTGCAGAAAGCAGGAAGTGGGAGAAGCAAGTCACAACAGCAGAGGCTAAGATACAGAGATTAGAAGAAGAACTGAAAAATTTGGAAACAGCCTAATGAACTAAAAGCAATGTGGACATGGTATCAGAAACTGCTACCTCAGTCACAAAGAAGAGGACTGTAGAGAACGGAGTGAAACTGTATGCAGAGGCTATATCAGACCATCGTGGAGCCCGAGAGAAGAGAGGATCACATCAGGAACAATCGAGGGGAGTGTAGTAAAAGGGAGAGCTAAGCTATACGTAGAAGCCCTAACAGACCACAGCAGTGCCAGGGAAAGTTAAGAAGGGAAGCGACAGGCCACTGGGCCAAGGGATAACAGACAGTGAAGAGATTGAAGAAAGGAAAGCTGCAATGGAGGCAACTAAATCGAATCAGGGGTTACATAGGGATAGGCAGTGGGAGAATGTAAGAGAGAGATCAGTCTTTGTTTACGGGCTCCAGGAAGCTGAAGGGAAAACTTATGAAGCAAGAAGACAAGGGGAGAAAAATGCGATTGAAAACATCATGAAAGCAATAGGAGAAGATGACATGACCCAGCTGGCAAATTTTCTGAGAATAGGGGTTTGCAAGGGAAGAATCCGGCCAGTCAAAGTAATTTTCAAAGCAGAATTGACTCGAAACAGGATCCTGCAGGAGAAAGCAAGACTAAGGGATATGTCAGAGTACCGGAGGGTGTATCTCGACCGCGACAGAACACGGGAAGAAAGACAGAAACTGAAAGAGAGGGTACAGAGACAAAAGGAGGAAAGAGAGATGGACAGGAGAACCCAGACTCAGGAGGAAGCTCTAACACAACCACCTTCAGATGTTCCCCAACCTGACAACCCCAATGCAACCAAACAACCTAACCCAAAACACACATGCCATACCCAATGATTCCACCCACCTCATTACAAACTCCACCTTCACACCAACCACCCATAGTTCCCCATCAGATCTCCCACTTTCCCAACCCCAACATACCCCCAGACTACGGTTTTAGAAAAGAAGTTAAAGGTTTGGTATACAAATGCAGATGGTATAACAAATAAATTGAGGAGTGGCATGAAAGAATAAAGAGACATCCCCAGACATAATAGCACTCACAGAACGAAACTCACCAGGATGATAACAGATGCAATCTTTCCACCCGGATATCAAATCCTCAGGAAAGATAGAGGGAGCAGAGGAGGAGGAGTTGCACTGCTCATTAAGAACAGTGGGGATTTGAGGAAGTGGAAGGAATGGATGGAATGGGTGAAAGGGATTACATGTAGGAACAATTCAGTCTGAGGGCCATAAGGTGGTAATTGCTGTAATGTACAACCCGCCACAGAACTGCAGGAGGCCAAGAGAAAATAAGAGAGCAACAGAGCAATGGTAGACACACTAGCCGAGGTAGCCAGAAGAGCCCCATGAGGGAGAGCAAAGTTACTAGTTATGGGTGATTTCAATCACAAAGAGATTGATTGGGAAAACCTGGGGCCCCATGGGGTCCTGAATCATGGAAGCCAAGATGATGGATGTGGTACTGGAAAACCTCATGCATCAACATGTTAGAGACACTACCAGAAGAGGTGGGGATGATCCAGCAAGACTCGACCTAGTATTCACCTTGAGTAGTTCGGACATCGAGGATATCACGTATGAAAGCCCCTGGAGCTAGTGATCATTTGGTTCTGTGTTTTTATTATATAGTTGAGCTACAAGTGGAGAGGGAGCAGGAATAGGAAGGGAGAAACGAAACTACAAGGGGGACTACACAGGCATGAGGAACTTCCTGCAAGACGTTCAGTGGGAGAGAGATTGGCAGGAAAACCAGTAAAAAAATGATGGAATATGTGACAACCAAATGCAAAGAGGCAGAGGAATGTTTGTTCCCAAGGGAAACAGAAGTAATGGGAAGACCAGAACAGTCCTTGGTTCACCCAGGGTGTAGGGAGGCAAAAGTAAGTGTAATAGAGAATGGAAAAAGTACAGAAGACAAAGGACCCAGGAAAATAAAGAATTGTGAAGAGCCAGAAACGAATATCACAGGTAAGAAGGGAGGCTCAGCGACAATATGAAAATGATATAGCATCAAAAGTCAAGTCTGACCCGGGAGCTGCTGAAGCCACATCAGGAGGAAAACAACAGTCAAGGACGGTAATCAGGCTGAGAAAGGAAGGTGGGGAGTTCACAATAAACGACCAAGAGGTATGTGAGGAGCTCACAGAGATTTAAAGAAGTATTTACACAGGAGACAGGAAGGACTCCAGGAATTCAGAATAGGGAGGTATACCAACAAGTGCTGGATGAAATACACACAACCGAGGAGGAGGTGAAGAAGCTGCTATGTGAACTCGATACCTCAAAAGCGGTGGGACCGGACAACATTTCTCCGTGGGTCCTTAGAGGGAGCAGAGATGTTGTGTGTGCCACTAACACAAATCTTCAACACATCCATTGAAACTGGGCAACTACCTGAGGCGTGGAAGATGGCAAATGTAGTCCCAATTTTAAGAAAGGAGACAGACACGAGGCATTAAACTACAGACCTGTGTACTGACGTGTATAGTATGCAAAGTCATGGAGAAGATCATCAGGAGGAGAATGGTGGAGCACCTAGAAAGACACAAGCTTATAAACGACAACCAGCATGGTTTCAGGGAAGGAAAATCCTGTGTCACAAACCTACTGCAGTTTTATGACAAGGTAACAGAAGTAAGACACGAGAGAGAGGGTGGATAGACTGCATTTTTTTGGACTGAAGAAGGCGTTCGACACAGTTCCTCACAAGAGATTAAGCAAAAGCTAGAGGATCAGGCACACGTAACAGGAAAAGCACTGCAATGGATCAGAGAATATCTGACAGGGAGGCAACAACGAGTCATGGTACGTGACGAGATGTCAGATGGGCACCTGTGACGAGTGGAGTTCCACAAGGGTCAGTCCTAGGACCTGTACTGTTTTTGGTATATGTGAATGACATAACGGAAGGATAGACTCAGAAGTGTCCCTGTTTGCAGATGATGTGAAGTTAATGAGAAGAATCAAATCAGTCGAGGATCAGGCAGGAATACAAGAGACCTGGACAGGCTGCAAGCCTGGTCCAGTAACTGGCTCCTGAATTTAACCCTGCCAAATGTAAAGTGTGAATATCGGGAAGGGCAAAGAAGACCGCAGACAGAGTATAGTCTAGGTGGCCAAAGACTGCAAACCTCACTCAAAAAAAAAAGATCTTGGGGTGAGTATAATACCGAGCACATCTCCTGAGGCACACATCAATCAGAAACTGCTGCAGCATACGGGCGGCTGGCAAACCTAAGAATACGTTCCAATACCTCACCAAGGAATCATTCAAGACTCTGTATACCATATACGTCAGGCCCATACTGGAGTATGCAGACCAGTTTGGAACCCACACCTGGTCAAGCACGTCAAGAAATTAGAAAGTGCAAAGGTTTGCAACAAGACTAGTCCAGAGCTCAAGGGTTGTCCTACGAAGAAAGGTTAAGGAAATCTGACGACACTAGAGGACGGAGGTTAGGGAGACATGATAACGACATATAAAATACTGCGAGGAATAGATAAGGTGGACAGAGACAAGATGTTCAGAGAGGGGACACAGAAACAAGGGTCACAATTGGAAGTTGAAGACTCCTATGAGTCAAAGGGATGTTAGGAAGTATTTCTTCAGTCATAGAGTTGTCAGGAAGTGGAATAGCTTGGAAAGCGACATAGTGGAAGCAGGAACCATACATAGTTTTAAGACTAGGTTTGATAAAGCTCATGGAGCAGGGAGAGAGGACCTAGTAGCAATCAGTGAAGAGGCGGGCCAGGAGTTATGACTCGACCCCTGCAACCACAAATAGGTGAGTACACACCACCACACACACACACACACACACGTACTCACCTAGTATACTTGAGTACAACTAGGTGAGTACACACATCTACGATTCCATTTGCTCTCGTAAAACCATTTTCATTTTTGTAAACCGTTTTCATAACTCCAGTAACACCCGTAAACAAATTATACCTTGTGTTCCAGAGGCTGTCTCAAGAACACTCAGAAACACCATCTTTAAAATAGAGAGAGAGAGAGAGAGAGAGAGAAAGGGAAGAGTATCGTCCCGCCTTTTCTGTACTCTTTTTATAAATTTCCCGCATGGGCTGTAGAGCGTAGCCAATCAGCATGAAGGAAGGATGAGAGCCAATGAGCGAGCAGGGTGAGTGCTGCCATCTTGTGGGCAGAGGAGAGAGTGCCAGGGTTGCCACCACTCACCCTGACAACACAACACAGCTCCTTCAAGAGTCCTGGAAAGGAAACAAGAGTTTGCATTAAATTAATCGAAATTCTCACAGAATGTCCTCATAAACTCAACTATTGGGTCTCTCATTTTGAATCTTAGTCGGGAAATACCCTTTATTGTAATAAAGAAGCAATAAAATATACGTTACGTGAGGGTGGATACTATTGATTTCTTCTGAGCTGGTCCGCGAGTCTGCAAGTTGCTGCCCAGAATTTTTGACTTTGGCCTAAGAGTTTGTTTAATATATATTAGATTTAACACACTTCTGTGATTGTAGTACGTGTAGAGTTACCTGAGGTGTGTGTGTGTGTGTGTGTGTGATGGTCTGTCTTTGTTAAGGGAAAGCCGCCCCTTCCGTCCCTCTTTCTCACCCCTCACCTTTACATTCAACGTGTTCCCTTCCCCAACCCCCTCCCCCGTTTCTGTCCTCTCTCTCTCTCTCTCTCTTCTTTCTCTCTCTCTCTCTCTCTCTCTCTCTCTCTCTCTCCCCCTTGTTCATCATGACCTCCTGTCTTGTGTCTCCCCTCACTAACTCCCCCGTTCTGTCACCCCCTACTAACCTCCCTTTCTGTCTCCCCTCCTTCACCTCCTCTCTCTCTGTCTCCCTTCCCTCCAGCTCATTTATTCTCCACTCCCTACCTTCCCACACATCCCTCAACATCCCCTCCAACTCCTTACACTCCCATCCTCCCTTTTCTGTATTCCTTCACTGTCTCCCCTTTCCCCTCCTCTCCACACTAGAGGTTAGAGTTACCTCACTAACTTGAGTGAGGGGGAGTGTCTAGCACGAGTGGCTGTGATGATGACTATTTCCCTTCTAATTCAGGTACACTATTCCCTCCAGTTTAAAGAGATTTAGTGATATATAAATGGCATTTTACACACACACACACACACACACACACACAGCCAGGAGCTGTGACTCGACTCCTGCAACCACAACTAGGTGAGTACACCCACGCACACACACAAGTTATAAGACAGACAAGACTGAGACTTCAATATGTACAAACTCATCTGACAAAGAAGAAATACACTCCGGGCTGCCACTGGACGCTAGTGAGCACAGACGTGAGTTACAAATATCTGGTGGAAATAAGAACATAACGTAAGAATTTAGGAACACTCTGTAGGCCTACTGGCCCATACAATGAAGGTCAGATTCTTAAATCCAACCTTGTTCCTCAGATATTTGTCCAGCCTATTCTTAAAGCTACCTGAGTGTTTTACAATAGGAAAGTAGAATTCTTGGAAATAAAACGAATGAGTCAAATAACCCCCCACTTAGACTGAAATTTAGAATGACGTTTCAGTCCGACCTAAACCATTAACTGTGTTAGTGGTGGCTAGTTAATGGTCATTGTCGGACCGAAACGTCATCATAGAAACATAAGAAAGGAGGAACACTGCAGCAGGCCTGTTGGCCCATACTAGGCAGATTCTGTCTCCTATGTGAGAGTTATTCGTGTATTGTTCCAGTCACGGTATTGTGTCTCTTTATTCCTTCAAAACGAATGTGATGGAGTGGTGAGCGCGGATGTGTCAGTGATAGAATGTACAGTAATGCATGTTAGTGCGGCATTATATGCGGTCTGCGACATTTTATCGAGATGTTTTCTTGATAATTGGAGAGTCTCTGGCGGACGAAATGTTTTCTCAATAAAATGCCATGAACCATATTATTATGTCTTATTTACACGAACCTCAAGTGTCGGAGGGGAGCAGAAGTTTATACCAGAGAGAGAAAGAGAGAGAGAGAGAGAGAGAGAGAGAGAGAGAGAGAGAGAGAGAGAGAGAGAGAGAGAGAGAAAGAGAGAGAGAGAGAGAGAGAGGAGAGAGAGAGAGAGAGAGAAGAGGAGAGAGAGAGAGAGAGATGGAGCATGAGTAAGACACGTAGATAAATGGTTCAGAGAACCGACATGTTGATAGATTAGAGACATATGCAACACTTAGTTATCTTTATTGAGGAAACGTTTCGCCCACAGTGGCTTCATCAGTCCATACAAGAAGAATGGTGAAGATCAGGAGGAGTAAGATATGTTTAGTAAGACAGTTTGTATCTTTATTGCACCAGTTTGGTGCAATAAAGATATTTTACTGGTTCACATGTGTCTCATCTACTTGCCTGTATTGTACACTATTACTATAATCTACGAAAGGGGAAGTGGGTAGTAGGACGAAGAGTGTAAGAGGAAAAGGAGAGAAGCACAAGAGAAGAAAGAACGCTGGACTGCGGTGGCCGCATGCAGTCCAGGGTACGGACCACAGCCCTACTGGTCAGGATCTGTCTTGAGAAATTTGTTTACCCCTTGAAGACAGCAAGGGATCTGTTGGTAATTCTGCTTATGTATGATGGGTGGCTGTTGAATATCTTGGCCACGTACACTTATTGTGTTGTCCTCAGTGATGATCCACAAAAAGGCAGTGATGATCACGTAGAGGGCAGTCATGATCACGTAGAGGGCAGTCATGATCACAGTAAGGGCAGTAGTCACAGTAGAGGGCAGTGATCCAGGAGAGGGCAGTGATCACATGAGAAGGCGTGTCCAGGGGGGCAGTGATCACAGGAGGGCAGTCATCCGGGAGGGCAGTCATGATCACAGGAGAGGGCAGTGATCACAGGAGAGGACAGTGACACTGGAGAGGGCAGTCATGATCACTGGAGGGCAGTCATGATCACAGGAGAGGGCAGTCATGATCACAGGAGAGGGCAGTCTGATCACAGGAGAGGGCAGTCATGATCACAGGAAGAGGCAACACCCTATCCCTTTTAATAATAATAAAAATAATAATAATAATAATAATTCATCAGGAGGTAAACTGGTTTAACGTCTTCTCAGTACATATCTTCTATGTTTATATGTATTCACTTTCATTATCCACATCATTCGTTATTCCACCCTTATCCACATCATTCATTGTCCACATCATTCATTATTAACATTATTCATTATCCACATCATTATTCACATCATTCATTTTCCACATCATTATTCGCATCATTCATTTTCCACATCATTATTCACTCATTCATTATGGCTCATTATTCCCAGGAAGTGTAAATGTGTAACGACAAGGAACATCTGTGTGTTTGTTTTCTTTGTTATGTTTGTATTTCTGTACTCATTGTCACCAGTGTCCTCTGCTGTGCCAGTGACGCACCACTGTCCTCTGCTGTACTCAGCGTCGCATAAGTGTCCTCTGCTGTACTCAGCGTCCCAAGTGTCCTTGCTGTACTCATTGTCGCACCAGTGTCCTCTGCTGTACTCATTGTCGCACCAGTGTCCTCTGCTGTGCTCGTACCCCCTGTCCTCTGCTGTACTTTTCCACCACTGTCCTCTGCTGTCTCTTGTCGCACCAGTGTCCTCTGCTGTACTCAGTAACGCACCAGTGTCCTCCCGCTGTACTCAGCGTCGCATAATGTCCTCTGCTGACTCAGCGACCACCAGTGGCCTCTGCTGTCCAACGACGACACGTGTCCTCTTCTCTACTTAGCGACCACAAGTGTCCTCTTGTACTCAGTGACGGATTACTGAGGTTCCTGGTCCAAACAAGAAGAGGGGAGAGAGAGTTGTCTTCCTCTCGCGTTACAATAAATTTCGAAACGTTTGGTCTTAGAAAACGTTCTGGTTAAATAAACGTTCTTCATTCTTAGGTGCTGGCCAGAGGCAGGAGAAAGTCCAGACATCTTGAAAGAAAGTCCAGACACCTTGAAGAAAAGTCAGACCCGAAGAAAAGTCCAGACACCTTGAAGAAAAGTCAGACACCTTAAGAAAAGTCCAGACACCTTGAAGAAAAGTATAAACACTTTGAAGAGAAAGTCCAGGCATTTGAAGAGAAAGTCCAGACATCTTGAAGAGAAAGTCAGACATCTTGAAGAAAAGTCCAGACATCTTGAAGAGAAAGTCCAGGCATCTTGAAGAGAAAGTCCAGCACCTTGAAGAGAAAGTCCAGACACCTTGAAGAAAGTCCAGGCATCTTGAAGAGAAAGTCCAGACACCTTGAAAGAAAGTGACACCTTGAAGAGAAAGTTCATACCCTTGAATACAAAGTCCAAACATTTTGAAGAAAAGTCCAGATACCTTGAAAATTAAAAAGGGAAAGAAAAATCAAAGTTCTTGGGGAAAGTTTATTCACCTTAGGAAAATAAAATTCGAATATCTGGAGGAAAAAATAAAAGACCTTGAATAAAAAGTCCGACAAACTGGGGAAGGAAAGTTTAAATGTCTTGAAAGAAAATCTAAACGTCTTAGGAAAAAAAAGCACAGAGAACTTGGGAAAGAAAGTCCGATGATTTTGGGGAAAGAAAATTTAAATAACTTGGAGAGAAAGTTCAAAACCCTTAGAGGAAGAAAGTCCAAGCACGATGGGGAAATAAATATCAGTATCTTAGAAAAGAAAGTTTAAAACTTTAGGAAGAAAAATTTTTCATTTACAGACCATTTTTGATACCGAACAGATAGAACTTTCTTTGTTTAATTCCCCTTGTAGTATGTGCCTTAATACTGGTGACGGGCTTGTGATCCAGGAAATTGGGTTACCCTCAAGCCTTCCTTGGATTAGTCTTGATTAATTCCAATACCCAACTGTGTGATTTATCGGGTTTAGTGCACTCTTGTCGCACACAAAACACACACACACACACACACACAACGACATAAAATACTGCGAGGAATTGAAAAGGTTATCAGAGACAGGATGTTCCAGAGAGGGGACACGAAACAAGAGGTCACAATTGGAAGTTGAAGACTCAGATGACTCAAAGGGATGTTGGAAGTATTTCTTCAGCCATAGAGTTGGTAGGAAATGGAATAGTCTGGCAAGGATGTAGTGAGGCAGAACCATACATAGTTTTAAGACGAGATTTGATAAAGTTCATGGAGCAGGGAGGAGGACCTAGTAGCGACCAGTGAAAGGGGGTCAGGAGCTATGACTAATCCCGAAACCACACATAGGTAGTACAAATAGGTGGGTACACATTACCGCCCCCCACACACTCACCCAAACCTACCCCATACACACACTCCACAAACACTACACAGACAAAGCTCCTCCCCCAGACACAGACAAGCACAAGAGGCAGCTGACAGACACACTAAAGCCACAAATTGACCATTGTGGACGACCAACACAGCACAATGGAAGGCAGAGAATAAACCAGGCGAGTACTACTGCCAGTCCCAGAAGAGCGTCTCCACTCTCCCCCAGGCTTGCCCAGGGCAAGTGGGGGCAGGGAAGGTGTGGGAGAAGGGAAGGTAGAGAGTAATGGAATGGGGGATAGGCAGGGAAATGAATGATGGGTGATGCTGGGGAGGAATGGGATGTTGAGGACGGTGGAGAGAAATCAAGGAAGGTAGGGAGAAATATAGTGAGAGGATGGGTAAGAGAAAGACTGAAAGGAAGGAAGGTAGGGAGGCAGGGTAAGGTGAGAGGAGGAAGGTAATAAATAAATATGCGAGGAAAGTTGAGCTAAGAGAAACAAGGTAAGTGGAGTTAGAGGAAGAAGGTAATTTTAAGGAAGTGGATAAGCAAGGTAGAAAGGTGGAAGAGGTTGTTTTCAAGAGAGAACTGGACCAGTACCAGCTCCAAGTCCTGACCAGCCAGGCTGTGATACCCATATCGGCTGGGCCTGCACCAACAACCTGGCTGATCATATAAAGAAAAAAGTCTGGTTTAGAAAGACACGTGAGCAAACACTGGGGCAAAAAACGTTGGTCCTGGGACCTTGATCCTTCTAAAATGATCAAGGTCCCAGGACCAAACTTTTCAATAAATATGTCCGTACCGAATATAAACTGGTCAATTACAAGAACTCATTTAAAATTAAGTCCCTAAAATTTTCTCTAATACGTTTAAAGATATATTTATGTTAATGTAAAAATTAATGATTTTGTACCAAAAGAACCTTAGAAAACTTACCTAACCTTATTATAACAAGCGCAATTTAATTTAGCCTAATCCAATAAAAATATTTTGGTAAGTTTACAATAATTTAATAGTGAACAAACACAATGAAATATATTTTTCGTTAGGTCCAGAATGATTTTTGCTAAATTTTGCATAACAAATTTTCGCTTGCCTTATTCGGCAAGAAGAGCTTGCTGTTTAGACAAAATCCAAGTTTTACCTATTAGGTATGCATTATATAATATATATATATATATATATATACCGACATTGACTTATTCAAAGTCAAATATTAGCAAGACAGCCACGAAATGCCTCATTCATAACAATGTTGAACAAGGTGGAAAAAACGTAAACAAAGAGAAAGCTTGTGTAATACCAGACAAATAAAATGCTAAATGAGGAGGAGGAGGAGAAGGCAGGTGAGGGAAAGAAGAGGGAGGGGAGAAGGAGAGAAAAGGGAGGAAATGGGTAGGTGGGGTTGGCAGCTGTGGTTGAGGTTGGAGGAGGGGGAGGGAGGGGTGAATGGGGAGGAAATCAGAGGAATGATGGGAAGGGGAGAGATATAAGAAATGGGCAGGGGTAAAAATAGGGGGAAGGGCGGGGGAGTGAAGGGAGAGAAGGGGTTATAGACAGGGGGAGGGAAGGGGAAGGGAGAACATGACAACAGGACGAGGAAAAGAGAGAGAGAGAGAGCTAGGAGGGAAGGAAGCTAGGAGGGTTATTGTGGTCTTTGCCCCCAGGAAAGCCCTCAGGGACAGGGGTTGAGACCTAAGGTAAGAACATCCCTTAGAAGGGCAGGAGGGGAGGGAAAGACGGGGGGGGGAGGAGGCAGAGAATGGGGAGGTTGGTAAGGGGCTACCAAGGGTAGGAGGTGAGAAGGGAAGGGCATGTCACCCACCTGGTGCCTGCACCCTCAGGGGAACCACCTCCCCCACCTTCACCTATTCCACCCAGTACCTTCCCATTGGCCGCTACCACCTGCCTCCTTTCCCTTCCTCCCTTCCTTTTTTTATTTCTTTTCACTAAATGTTTATGTCTTAGGGAGAAGGGGGGGGAGGGAGAGGTAAGTGTTAATGAGAGCATGGTGGGCACCAGAACACCTGCTGGGGCTTCTCCCGCTCATCCATATTGCTCGGGGACTGAACACCTCCTGTCAAGACTGGGGGGGCTGAACACCTATCAAGTGTGGGTGAACACCTATCAAGTGTGGGACTGAACACCTATCAAGTGAGGGCTGAACACCTATCAAGGCTGAGGGCTGAACACCTATCAAGGCTAGGGCTGAACACCTATCAAGTGTGGACTGAACACCTATCAAGTGTGGGACTGAACACCATCAAGGCTTAGGGCTGAACACCTATCAAGGCTGAGGGCTGAACACCTATCAAGGCTGAGGGGCTGAACATATTTTATCTTAGATGAGGGACTAAACACTTGCTATCATTGCTGACTGACTAACAACTTTTATCAAGGTTGGGGGTTTTTGCCTCACCTTCCACTGTCTCCAATTATCTCTTATAACTGGGTAAATCACTGGTTGGCCAAAACGTCATAATAAAAATACCCAGTTGTTCCACATGTACTTGTGTGTATGTGTATTGTGTGTGTATATATTGTTGTGTGTGTATTGTGTTATATTGTGTGTGTGTGTGTGTGTGTGTGTGTATGTGTGTGTGTGTGTTAGGGTTGCCTGGTCCCAGACCAGGCCTCCTGGTTGCTGGCTTGATCGATCAAGCTGTTGGTGCCCCACCCTGCAGTCTAACATCCCACACTCCGGCTGATCAGGAACTGATTTGAGGAACTTGTCAAGTTTCCTTTTGAAGATAGCCAGGAAAGATTTGAAGGTTGGTCTCCTTACCTTTGACTTCTCTCTGTTACTCATGCTTCCCTCACTGGAGGTATTTGCTCTGTCTGCCAAGTCTTTTGTTCATATGGGTGATTTCGGGGAAATTTGGAACCAATCCTTCCAAAATTTTCTAGGTGCTGATTATGATGTGTCTTTCTCGCCTACTTTTAAGGAGATATTTCGAAGATCTTAAAGTGCTCCGAGTAATTTAGATGTTTGGTTGAGTTTATACGAGCGAAAGTTCTCTGTACATTTTCCAGTTCCACCATTCCACCTTCCCTGAAGGAGGTCGTTATTTGCAGCAATACTCCAGCGTAAGAGAACAAGTGATCTGGAATGTCATCACTGGCTTGCATCTCTTGTTTTGAAAGTTCTAGTTATCCAACCTATCATTATTCTTGCAGTTGCGGTAATAATAATGTGCTCCTTGAATGTAGATCTTCTGACATTATCACTTCCAGGTCTCTTCCATTAGACTTCCGTTTGTCTTGTACTCTGATTTTGTGTTTATTTCCTGAGTCCTTTCATAATGAATCAACTAAAATTTGTGTTCACTAAACATCATATTGTTGACAGTGTCTCACTGGAAGACTTGGTTTATTCAGCTTGGAGGCTCACTGTGTTCCCATGGATGATACAGTGCTGTGGTTTATGTCCCTGTCAGGTATGAGGAAAGTGGGGCGTGACCGTGCCTTGGGGGACAACTTTTCATTGTAGCAACTGCTGATTTCACTTTGATTACTATTACTCTTTGGGTTCTATTTATTAGAAAGTTAAATATCCATTCTTACTTTCCCAGTTATACTTTACACTATATATGCGCAGTTACCCCATGGTCAGACTTGTCAAAGGGTTTTGCAAAGTCTTGTAAGCAAAGTGCATTTTGTTTGTCTTCTGGTGTTTCCGAGACCATGTTGAATGTTGCAGCAGCTGCGACTCTCTCAGCTCCGACCTCCTCTTCAAATTGTCCGTGATTTACTACTGGTTCCTTGTACGTGGCTTAATACTCTGATAACTGACTTTCTCCCATGTACCACCCCCTTCCCCGTCTCTTCCTCTCTCTCCTTTCCTTTCCTCACACTTCCCCTCCTATTTTTCTCTCCCTTCTCCTCCATCCCTACCCTTTCTTTCTCCCTTCCCCTCCCTCGAACTCTCCTTCCTCGTACCTCCCCCCCCCCTCCTCCCTCCCCTCCTCCGTCCCCTCCCTCCCTCCCCTCCTCCCTCCCCTCCTCCCTCCCCTCCTCCATCCTCCTCCCTCCCCCTCCCTCCCCTCCTCCCTCCCTCCTCCCTCCCCTCCTCCCTCCCCTTTCCCCTCCTCCTCCCCTCCTCCCCCCCTCCCTCCCCTCCCCTCCTCCCTCCCCCTCCTCCCTCCCCCCTCCCTCCACCTAAGACGGAAGGCAACAAATGGGTCTTACTTTACAACTTCACAACCCATTTTGGTCTTGTCTGCCTCTTTTCTTACATAAGTCTGAGTGTTGAGTGTGAGGGCCAAGGTGCAAGCAATGGTGCAAGAGGAAATGGGGGACGGAGGAATGGGGAGAAAGAATGCCAGAGAAGGGGGGTAAGGCGAACATAATGTGGAAATGGGGAAAGAGTAATGTGGCAAGAGAAATGTAGGAGGAATGGGTAAACAGAAATGGGAGGAGAATGAAGGAAAGGAGAAATGGAAAAACAATTGAAGAATGGAGTTATATTTTATTATTATTATTATTATTATTATTATTGCATTCGTGGGGAAACACTAAACCTGTAGGATCAAAACCAGCATCTGGGCAATGGGAGGTAAACAGGTTTAATTAAGAAAGTTAAGATAACAGCAATTTCCTGGATCAAATTCAACAAGGCCCTCTCTCTCTCCCTCCGTGAACACACAAACACAGGTATATCTTGTTACCTTCGTTATACACTCATCGTTACTTGTGTGCTCTGAGTTCTTCTCTCGTTCTGATATCGTTGACTGTATGTGGGTGGCGGGGGCGGCCCCCCGGAACCTTTAATGGCGGGGCGGGCTCCCCCGGAACCTTTCAGCGTACCCAGTCAGAATCTACGATGAAAATTTGCTTGTTCGTCGTGATCTGGATAAGCATAGGACGACATCAGTCATGTGACACAGTCGTCATGTGTGACTGACAGTCAGTCATGTGTGACGCAGTCAGTAATAATAATATTTAAAAATGTATCCACTACTACTACTCATAATACTACTACTATTACTAATACTGTTACAATACTACTGCTACTATACTACTCTACTATACTACTATTAAACACTGCTTCTATTACAATATTGTTACTACACTACTACTACCCACTATTTACTACTACTCTACACTACTGTTACTACTACTATTACTACTGCTACAACACTACTACTACTACACTACTATTACACAATATTACTGTTACTACTTCTACTACACTAATTTTATTATTTCACATTACTACTGTTACTACTACTCACACTATTATTACTACTACACTACTATTATTACTACACAACACCACTACTACTATACTATCTGAGCAGAGAAAACGTAATCAGCACCCTCATGAGTCACATAAACACCCGCCATAATTCCAATGTTTAAGACGGTTGTTTACCTCAATTTAATTGTGGAAAGTACAAGTGTGTAAATTTATTTACTTCTTTTTGAGGTATAACTGAGGAAGGGACGCTTATGTTTGGCATTCTGTAACCTACGAACCTTGTGGTCCCCTAACGTGCATGATAACCTACAAGCCTAGTGGTCAACACCTGCAACATTCTGATAACTTACAAGCCTAGTTCAACACCTGCAACGTGTTTGATAACCTACAAGCCTAGTGGCAACATTGCAACATGCATAATAACCTACAAGCCTAGTTCAAACCTGCAACATTCATGATAACCTACAACCTAGGGTCAACACCTGCAACGTGCATGATAACCTACAAGCCTAGTGGTCACACCTGCAACATGCATGATAACCTACAAGCCTAGTGATCAACACCGCAACGTGCATGATAACCTACAAGCCTAGTGGTCAACACCTGCAAATGGTAACCTGCCAGTGGTCAAATTGCAACATCATAATAACCTAAACCTATTGTCAACACCTGCAACATGCATGATACCTACAACCTAGTGATCAACACATGCAAAATGCATAACCTACAAGCATCGTGGTCAACATCTGCAACATGCTTGAACACACTACAAGCCTCGTGGTGAAACCCAACATTCATGTAACCTACAAGGCTCGTGTCAACACCTGCAACGCTTGACACGCTATAAACCTGGGTCAACACCTGCAACATCTTGACCCACTAAAAGTCTGTGGTCAACACCGCAACATGTGACACACTACAAGCCTCGTGGTCAACACCTGCAACATGCTTGAATGCTATCACCTCGTGGTCAATACCTGCAACATGCTTGACACGCTATAAGCCCGTGGTCAACACCTGCAACATCTTGATACACTACAAGCCCGTGGTCAACCCTGCAACATCTTGATACACTAAAGCCTCGTGGTCCCCTGCAACATGCTTGACAACTACAAGCCTCGTGGTCAACCCGCAACATGCTTGACACACACAAGCCTCGTTCAACACCTGCAACATGCTTGACACGCTACAAGCCCGTGGTCAACCCTGCAACATGCTTGACACGCTATAAGCCCGTGGTCGCAACTGCAACATCTTGACACACTACAAGCCTCGTGGTCAACACCTGCAACATGCTTGATAACTAAACTTCGTGGTCCACCTCAAATCTTGACACACAACAAGCCTCGTGGTCAACACCTGCAACTTTGACCTACAAGCCTCGTGGTCCACCTGCAACATGCTTGACACGCTACAACCTCGTGGTCAACACCTGCAACATGTTGACCGCTATAAGCCTAGTGGTCAGCAACTGCAACATGCTTGACACCTACAAGCCTCGTGGTCAACACCTGCAACATTCATGACACTACAAGCCCTTGATCAACACCTGCAACATGTTAACCACTACAAGCCTCGTGGTCAACCCTGCAACATACTTGACACTACAAGCATCTGTCAAACCTGCGACATGCTTGACCACATTACAAGCCCGTGGTCAACACCTGCAACATTCATGACCACTACAAGCATCGTGATCAACACCTGCAACATTCATGACCACTACAAGCATCGTGGTCAACCCTGCAACATGCTTGACCACTACAACCTCGTGGTCAACCCTGCAACATTCTGACACACTACAAGCATCGTGGTCAACACCTGCAACATGCTTAACACAAACAAGCCTCTGGTCAACACCTGCAACATGCTTGACCCACCAAGCCTCGTGGGCAACACCTGCAACATTCATGACACACTACAAGCTAAAGTATTTCCAGAATTATTAGTATGAAATATTCTCTCAAACGTTACAATATATATATTTTCACCTTAATGCGTTATGTTTGTACGTTGTTCTGCTTCAGTAACACACAGTTCGCTTTTGTCCTTAGAAAATAGACGTTCCCTTTAATCTAGATAAATGATTGTTCACTTAGTAGATAGCCTCGGTGTATAGAAGTAGATAGTTCTGCTTGCAATGCTTTGGTGTGCACGCTGAGAGTTCCGCTGTCTTCCTCTAGTATATGTCATGTCTTTCTTTTTATCCCATCTATTTAAATATACAATAAATTTTAAAGGGGGTGGAGGGAACCAGTGGAAGGCCTCGATCAGATGACCAAAAGATCCAGCTGTAAGTCATCTATAACTGAGACCCGCGTCAGGGGAAAAACCCTTTTTGGTTTCCTGACGAACACTAACCTAACCTACCCCCTACTGGTGCCCCAACTCCTGCCCATGTGTCCAGCCCTTGCCCCTGGACCTACTCCCTTCCCCTTACATCCCCTAGTTCTTCCCCTCTCCTTGCTGCTTCACTTGCTTCTCTGGGGATTTCAAGTGCGCCGCCGCAGCTTGTTAAACAGTCACTTACCTGATTGTCCCATCAAGTCTGTCATTTATGCCACCGCTACCGCAGCCGCAGCCCCCGGCCCCACCACCACCCAGACGTGGGTGGAGGGAAATGGTGGGTAGAACCTTCTGTCTTTGCTTCAACTATCTAGATAAAGTCAATAGCCTCTAATGAAGGTAAGCAGATAGACCTTCTGGCAGATAGTCTCGCCGTGTAGTCAAATCTTCTGCGCTGCCTTCCCAACTACACCCATTCCCCCCTCTCTGGACTTAACTCTTGGCCTGGGTGTTACAACAAACTTCTTCTGTGAAAATAAACGCAAGACTGAACCTCGGTCATTATGTTAATTAAAGCCCAGGACTTGTTTACCTTGGGAGTGGGAGGGGAGATAGGAGGGAAAGGGGGGAGGGATAAGATAGGGAGGTGGGAGAAGAGGATGAAGTGGAAAGCAAAGATACATACAGTGGAATATACACTTCATTAATGTATATGTATATTGATATACCTATATATTTTTAATACAACATAGTATATAATAAGATAATTGATTAATAAGACACATGTGCAAAGATTGACATCTTTATTCCGAAAAGTTTCGCCAGTACAGTAGGTTTTTCAGTCGAATACAGAGGTAGCGGAAGGGTGGAGATGTAGAAACATATAATCAGTCCATCACCCTCGAAGTAGTTTTGAGGCGGTCAGTCCCTCAGCCTGGAGAGGGACTGACTGATTGTTACCTTATACAACTCTCAAACCGTGTGTGTGAACCTGCTTCCAGGTGCTCCAAAACCTTGAGATCATTCTCTCCATAACTGTATGTATTATGCATGTCGGTGAAATTTGTAGTTTAACTCACCTGTCTGTCCGCTGTCTTTTACTGGACCACAGGTGCTGTCTTTAATACTGTGACCACATGTGCTGTCTTTAATCGGACCACATGTCTTCTTCCACCCTCTATAACAATTGACTTACTGAAGAGTTTTGTAATGGGAACACAGGTTCTGCTACACTTCCATTACCCGCACAGGTATTTTCTGTCCCATTGAGTGTATCTAGCTGTTACTCACCTAATTGTGGTTGCAGGGGTCAGCCAGCCCTGGCCCCGCCTACTGTGCTCGTTGAAGTACTTTTTCTGTCTCCCTGGTAATATGCCTACTTTACTTCCTCTAAAGAACTCAAATCATTTGTTCGGTTGGGTCATGTCTTGTGGAAATTCCTCTTTTTCTTCATTCTTATTATCTGGTCTTTACTGTTGTCTACCTTCTTAT